>VIIQ02000251.1:0-118108 GCA_007449985.2 Desmodesmus armatus
CCCATCAGAATATCCTGCCGTGGGCCACATGCAAGCCCAAGGCTGGAGCACCACAGACTGTAGGCGGCTGGTGAGACCACACACCACTGATGACATGGAGCCTCGTCAGCCGCCCCGCTGCCTGCAGTGCTCTAGTATGAGGTGCCGGAAGCGGACCCCTTGTTGGGCTTGCGGCAAAATGACCCCCCAGCAGTACAACTGCAACTCCCAGACTGTAGGACAGCTGACGCCACACCCCACTGCTAGGGTGTGTGTTGGAATCACCCGCGCCGCAGCCGCAGTGCTTCAGTTTAGGTGCTGGAAGTGCATCCCTTGGCAGCTGCTGCTGCTAAGAGTGAAACCCCCAGTACAACTGGACGAAAACCCCAGCAGTAAACTGGACCTCCCGCTCCAGTGACACTAGAGCGCAAGGCAGTCTAGGATGCTGGGGTGTACATGAAGCAACCTCTGCACCCCCCCACCTGCTTTAGACCCCTGAGTGCATCACTCACCCTCAGCACTGGATGACAGATGACTAAGTGTGTGCTGACAGGCAAGTGTCAGGATACTGGCCGAATTAGACTTACTTGGATGCCATCTCCACAGCCTATAGCTGCTTTTGCCACTACCTCCGCCTCCCTGCATTCAGGCCTGGCGCCAGCGGGTGGCTGTTGCCGCTAGGACCGCTGCCGACGGCTGCCCTGCCGCTGCTGCTGCAGGTGCTGCAACCCGCCGCCGCCTGCTGCTGCTGTTCCGGCTAGTGCGGGGACCTTTTGAGCTTCTCCCGCAGCGCTTTCTGCTTCTCCAGCAGCAGCTTGGCCTTCTGCAGCGCCTCCTGCAATTCAACAGAGACAGCAGCAGAGCAAAGGATGGCAGCAGCAGCAGCAGCAGGACCAGAAGCAGCAGCAGACAAAGCAGCACACAAGCAGCAGCGGAAGCAGCGGCTCAGCAGCGCCAGCAGCCATCAGGGGGAATAGGAGGCGACACAGAGGCTGGGTGGCCCCCCAGGCACCAGCTCATGCGGCTGTGTGGTGGATCTGATGTGGTGTTCTTGCTGTATACTGCATCCCATAC
This sequence comes from Desmodesmus armatus, assembly GCA_007449985.2. Lineage (NCBI taxonomy): Eukaryota > Viridiplantae > Chlorophyta > Chlorophyceae > Sphaeropleales > Scenedesmaceae > Desmodesmus > Desmodesmus armatus. The sequence goes on from VIIQ02000251.1 coordinate 1,054, forward strand.
TCGGCATGCCAGAGAACTGTGCAAGTATACTGCTGGACGCTGATTGAGGGTGCAACCGCACGCCCAGCCGACTGCCTGTCAGGCTGTCAGCACATGTGGATGCCGGAGACAGCAGCCAAACACAGGATGTGACGATGTTCACAGGGGGTCTGGCCTTATGTGCATCGAGGCTTGATGCTGCTGCTGCACGCCGCTGACTGGTGCTGAACACAGTGGCAACAGCAGTAGCAGCAGCTATCTAAGCATACAGCACCCCAGCACGTCGGCAAACAATACAGAGATGCAAAATAATTGTATGCAGACTCACCAGGTTGAGTGCTGGCTTCCCATCCGTCTTCGCTTTCTTCTGATCTGGGGCATCTTCATGCTGCCCGTTCGCAGGCCGCTTGCTGTCCATGTTGACGGCTGTGACTACTTCCTGTTAGTGATTGAAATGAACCTATAGAACCTGCATTGCTATCACAGTACAGTAGCCTAATAGTCCAGGAGTGCACACATGTTGCACAACTTGCAGGGTCATGCTTATGACATAGACCTGGAATCACCTCTCATACTTTGGTCAAGTTGTGATATGTCTGTGCAGTGTGCCCACAGACTCTCAGAGTCTCTGGCAAACTGCCCTTGGCAACATTTGACATGACGTTGACTACGGGTTAGTCAACCCGCCAAAGCCTGGTGTTACAAACGCTGTACACATCCGGCTGTACACATCGTGGCAGCATCAAGGCTGGTCTAGTGTTACATTGAAAGTGGGCCTGACCAGGCTGCCCTGAGTCACGTATGTGCCAGGCCCCACTGTCTCAGGAGTGGCCCCCTTCATCTTGAAGCGTTGCGAGGTAGTGGCAAAGCCTGCCTTGCCTGGCATACTCAGAGGCTGGAACACCTTCGCCACGTCCACAGCAGCGTATGCCCCTGCACACACCACACGCCAAAGACCACACATGTGTACACAATACGCACATATGTCATGTATCATTGTAGCCGCTCATGTGCTGACCGTGGATGTTGCATGTACCCTAGCGTCAAAGAGGAGACCGATCAGCAGGAGCCAGGCGGCCTACACGCACATTTATAGCAGCTGTTGACATCAGCATTGATACTGTGGGCATCCGCAACCAGCCGATAATGACGCTGTCTGGTCCACGCACGCACCTGGGCCGGGTGCGTCCTGTGCCGCCGCCGTCGACAGGTCCCGCCGCCCGCTCTCGCTGCCAAAGGGCGCATTGTGGTAGCCACCGTGCCAGCTGGCACCATCACCCCCGCCGCCAATCGTCCTGAGCAGCACAGCACAGCACAGCAAAGCACACACCATGACCGCAGCGGCTGATATTGCATGTCAAGGTACAAAAGGCTCAGTCCCAAAAGGACACTGGCTGGCTGGCATGAGCTCTTGAGCTCCCTAGCTACAGGTGTAAATTTGATTTTTGACTTTTGACACTTCTGCATCAATGCTGTTGGTGTACCATCTGGCAAAGATCACATGCCTGACAAAGAGTTCCCGGAGTTCCCGCCAGTGGCGCAAACTTTGCCCGGGGCTCTTCTTTGATGGCCAACAGCTGACAGACAGGTCACAGCCATACGAGCATATGGTGCATGCTGTGGTGCGTCGCTCTCCGCTCTCCAGCTGCCAGCTTTGCAATGCAGAGCCGCTGCACCCGAGCTGCTCACCAGCTTGAGATATGTGCCTGGCCCCAGCCGCGTCTGGTCGCCCCGCATGGTGCTGCCGTCAAAGGTGTTGAAGTCAGGGGCGGCGATGGGCGCAGCAGCGGGTGTGAAGCGCTCGCTGGCAGACACAAAGCCCTGCAAGACAGCAGCAGCAGCAGCAGCAGCAGCAGCAGCAGCAGCACACTGATGAGGCCAGCCCCAGCCCCAGACCAAACACATTGAATGCATCATGCCACTACTGGCAGTTTCTAACATCAGCAATGTCGCTCGGATGAGTGCACTAGTTGGTGGGATACATTTGGCATCACAGACTGCGTCACAGAGTTCACTGCAGCTCTAAAAGCCGGGTGAGGGCCAGTTGCTGCCAACAGCAACACCATGTAAACCCACTCGCCAGGTGCTGAACTGAGGGGCAGTGTGATCCGGCCGTGCTTGATCACACTCCATTGATTGCCAGGCACCTCCAGACCTGAGCAAACGCTCTGCAGTTGCCATTCTGGCGACCGTGTTATCTCCACCTCCACCTCCACCCACCCCCCACCACCCTCTCGCCCCCGCTTAATTCAAAGCGAAGTTGCCGTCCCACACCTTGTGTGACGCACTGCGCGCACTTGTGGCAGTATTCCCCGTGTTGAGCAACCATGACGCAGAAAAACCCTTTTTCTGTGGGGCCCACAATCATTGTACTGTACTGCAAAAAGGGCCTGCACCCTGGCTCACCGGAGAAGGTCTCACAGCAGCCGCAGCCACACTGTCCGCAAGCCCCACGCGCACGTCATAGCAGCCGGGGCCGGGCACATGCGGCCCGCCGCTGCTGCTGCCAAAGCCCAGTGCCTGGTCCACCACGTTGAGCGACCTGTCGCTGCTGACTGCGGTGCCGAAGGCGCCCCGCCTACTGGCAGCTGCTGCTCGCCTGGCGGCCTCTGCTGACATGGACAGCAGCTGGTCGGTGGTGTACTTGCCTGGCAGAGAGGTACAGGGAAAATGTGCGGGACAGACAGAGGCGCAGACGCAAGGATGCAGGATCAACAGAAGCAGCAGCCGGCAGACCCGATTGAGCCGCCTGGGGGTGACTCGTACTTTGCCTGGCATGCATGATGCTGTAGCAAAGGCGCCTCTTATGAGGCATGCTGGCATGCAGTCTGTCATGTGGCAAACCCTTGTGTGCTGATCCCAATACGGGTTGAAACCTAAACCATGTGTGCCACGGGACACCATGTCCCAGCGGTGCTGCTGAATCAACAACACTTGTTGCAGCAGCATGCCCGTTGCAGAAGCAACTCCTGCACTGTGCGCAACACACAGACTGAGAAGGCTCATACCTGGTCCAGGGGCGACAGTCTGGTTGCTGCCAAAGCGGCGGCTGGTGCACCCGAAGCCACCTGCAGCTTCAGCATCCCGTGCAGACGCCTCCTCCCCTCCCACTGCTGCAGCAGCCGCCCCCGCAACCATCGGCGACCTGCCCCCCACCCTGCCCGCCGCCCTGACCCCTCCCAGAGGCCTGTCTAATGAGGAGGACCCTCCTCCCGCTGCTGCTGCTGCTGCTGATGCTGCCACCGGCACCACCATCGGACCCCTGAGGTTGTATGTCCCAGGTCCTGGGGAGACAGACTTGCTGGGTGGCAACGACCAGCCCGGGCCGACACTGAGGGCTGCGGAGCGACCTGCCGTGCGAGCGAACAGCGGCTGCTGCTGGCGGGCGCGGGGCGAGCAGGACAGGCTGGGTGCTGCTGCTGAGCCGAATGCTGGCGCCGATAAGGGGCGGGCGCTGCCGCAACTGCTGCTGCTGTAGGCGCCTGGCCCCGGTGTCATCTTTTCTGGGTCGGGCTCCTGTCATGGAGGGGATGATGTCAGTGAGCACAGACACACGCAGCACCCCTCTTGTGCCGACTCGGCTTAGCAAACAACGTGATGTCCTCCATCATTTGAATGATCTCAAAAATCTGGATGGGGCTGCCAGCTAATATCATAAATGGACCGTCAGGACAGACAAACTCCGACTGCGGCTCCTTTTTTGTGCCCACTATCGGTCCAGGCGGGGTCTACCATCCCAACAGCCGCACCTGCTGGTGTGGGCGCGCCGACTTTGACGCGAATGCGGAACTGCCTGCCCGCTGGCTCCCTTTGCTGAGCACCAACTTGCCACCAGCTGCACACCTGAACCTGCAGCAGTGCCGCCAACAGCAGAAGCACACATGTCAGGTACCAACTGGCAGTTGAAGTTGAGTTGAAGCTGAGTTGAAGCTGAGTCCAACGTTTAATTGCTGCACGCTGCCTCCAGCTAGCCGATCTGTGGTTTTACTCAGCCACACAACAGTCGTTAGCCCCATTCCTCAACAAGCTACCCTCAAATGGAACAGCTGCCAGTTGCATGAAGCAGGCAAGGCCTCAAAACGAGATTGCTGCAGGGTGCGCATGGGCGAATGCCCAACACATAATGGGGTGGTGCCTGACCACAAGACTGCTGCAGCTGCTTGTTGCCGTACAGCACAGCAATACAGTACCTGGGGCTGACACTGCCAGCCAGCTGCTGCACCACCGGAGACGGCTGCTGCACTGCCTGCAGCTGCTGCTGCAGCTGCCGCGTCGGCTCCCGCAGCGGGCTGCGTGCACTGCTGCTGCGGCCTTTCCCTCCTGCTGCTGCACCAGCACCAAAAGCACTCCTGCTGTTGGGCACTGTGCTGGGCCGCCCAGGAGACCTCAGCCTGCTGCTGTGGCTGAGTGTGCTGGGGCTGCTGGCAGCAGCAGCGGCTTTTCCTGCAGGTAAGGATCCTGCAGAGTGTGGTGGTGCTGGGGGTGGTTGCATGACCAGGCTGTTGCCAGGGCCTGGCTCGTACCCATAGCTTTGGTGGCGGGCAGGTATGCTGGGCGGTGTTGACAGCAGCAGCTCTGCCCGTGAGGCACCAAGCAGTATACACACAGGGCGGCTAAAGTCAGCAGTGCACAGCAATCTGGACAGTAGGCATGTATGGGTGGCATGCATGCAGACACTTGTCGCTCATGCATCTTGCTGGGGGCATGATGTAGCAGTGCCTGATCTGCATGCAGCACACCCACGTGCATGGCGTCTGCCTTGCAACATCTGCAGCTGCGGCCATGCGTTGCAACCCTGTCAGTTGACACCCCTGCTTTGTCATGGCTACACATGTACCTGCATGCGTGCTGGGCCCTTTCCCTGCTGCAGCAGCAGCGGCTGAGGCTGCAGGATCTGGCACACGCACAGGGCAGCCGATCAGGGCTGCGCTGGGCATGTGACCCTTCTTGCTGCTGCTTGCTGCATAGGGGCTTGGCTGCTGCTGGGCCCAACTAGAACGGGTTTGGTAGGCGCCAGGCCTGCAGGAACAGCAACACAAGCACCCCCTCAGCACTGTGTGACATCAGCTGTTGCGATACCCGCATGTCATGACCACCTTGAACCAGATCTGATGACTGGGACATTTGGGCGGCACATGCCGCCTGGTAAGAGAGAAAGCCCTGAAGAAGAAACAGACTTACCCAGGTTTGGCCGATGACTCCTTGTCCAACGTGAACCGCTTCGTGGAGCTTGCAAAGCTGCTGCTGGTGGTGTTGTTGGTCCATGGCTGAATGTGTGCATGTGCTTGTTCGAGTGTGCTGTCTGGGTCTTCCTCAGCTGCTGTTGGGGGTGCTGCTGGGAGGGTGGAGCGCTTGCCTGACCAGGCAAAGGCTGATGAAGGGCCACGGGACTGACTGCTGAGGGGGTCCTGCACTGCGTAAGACCCAGGCCCTACCTGCAGATGACACCAGATGCAGACTTCACGTCAAGGTCTTGTCAATCAGTCGGCTCATGATCAGCATTGCTGGATGCTGGTCCTGACCCAAGTCTTCTCTGATGTTTTACAGATGAGACTAGATACCCCTTTGAGCTGGTGCATGGCTGTCCTGGCCTTTCCTTGATCAGGAGCCACATGGTACTGGGTAGTACTGCTGCTGCTGTGGACCAGATCCCACAGACCACACACCCATGGGGTATAGGATCGAGAGACACTTACAAGCTCATTTTGAAAGTGTGTAGGAGAGGCGTTTAGCAAAGTTGCCCTCTCTGCGCGTGACAGCATTGCTGATGTCGATTCACCCCCTGTGCAAACCCATGCATACGCCTACGTCAACCAAAACAGCGACAAAACGAGGATCACCTACGATCTTTTGAGATGAAACGAAGCTTCGAGGGTTTCAGGAACCACATGTGGGTTTCGGGGGTGACCAATTGACCTGATTGCTCAACCTCTGTTCAATCCATGCCTTTACTAATTGCTCAGCAATGCTGCTGCTACACCCAACCCACCAACCACACTACCTTCTACACAACAAACACCTGCCTCGCGTGCCAAGTTGCTAAGCTGATGCCTGCTGGCAAACCACACTGCCCACACAAGCACTGCCACTGCACATTCACTGCTGTGGCACCTTCAGAACCCTTCATCTTCTTCAATAGCTGCTGTATCATACCAACAACTGCTAGGTCAGAGCTGAACCCCGCAGGGTGCTGCTGTGCTCATGCTGCATAGGGGTCGAAGGGCTCGTTCAGCTTCTTCTCCAGAGCATTGATGTCCCGGCTGGCTCCAGGTGCTGCTGCCTTGATGGCAGCCAGCACAAACCTACAGCAGCAGCAGCAGCAAGCACGCTTTGCACTCGACCTGGTATCCTGCCAACTGTTTTTACCCTCCTGGCATCCACTCACTGTACAGTACAGCCTGACCGCTCATCTTTGTTTGGGACAACGCTTGCATGATACCACACTCAGGCTTCCCCAACTGCGTGCCGCTCCAGCACATGCAAAACCATCAGCTGCTGCAACATCCGGAGCGCCTGCAAGTACACCCTGTGCTGATTCAGCACACTCACTTGGCCCTAGCAGTGTCATCAGGCTGTTTGTTGAACTCAGAGGCCACCACGTAGGCTGGGGCGTAGCCCTTGGCTGCCAGCACCTGTCCTGCAGCCACCACAGGGCCCAGTGGTGTGCTGCTGCTGCTCAGGCCAGAGGCATCCACTGGCACAACAGCAACCTGCAAGGACACCATACAATCATATGCACGAGTTTGGAATACTTTCAGATACAGTCAAGCGCTGCATGAATTCTGTTTGGTATGTGTTCAGGATGCTGACTGGGTCAACCTAGGGTTCCCAACCCCATGCAGCAGCCCTCAGCCTCCCCTGTATGGCTGAATGTGCGCACCATGCATGCACATCGTCATTCCTCTGATGTCAGCGCATGAGGTAGCGCTAGCGCCGACCCCATACATGTATGAGTATATAATAAAGAAGAGTAAAAAGAGTGACCTTACTACCACCTACCTTGAGGTTGTCCAGGGCAAAGTCGATGGCCAGGCCGTCAGCAGTCTTCTTGGGCAGTGCCTTCACAGCAGCAGCAATCTCAGGCTTGTAGCGGGCGCCCATGGCACGTGCAGTGGCAGTGGCAACGGCAGCCCTGAACTCCTTGCCGGCAGCACCTGAGCGCTCCTTGGCAGCCTCTGAGGCCAGGCCGTGCATGGCCAGGGCGTAGTTGGCAACCTGCGAGGTTGGGAGGGGAAAGGGGGCACGCGCGTGTGTGCGAGGCTGGATTTGATGGACACTGATTGGTCATCACATGCACGCATGCTGATACATGAAGCTGACTCTAAGCCCTGCCGCGGGCCTGTTGGCACAGCATAAGCGCGTCATACAGCAGAACCCCACAACCACCATATTTGCGACGCCCCAGCCGTTCCCCACCTCAGCCAGCCATCCACCCACCCACCAACAAGCGACCCCAGCCACCTGCGCACCCCATATCCCCCTTCTACCCCCCCCCACCTGTTCAGGCAGCTTGGCCTTGTCTCTCGCCATGACTTGTCCTCAGCCAGCCAGCCACTCACCCACCCACCATCCACTCAACCACCCAACAAGCCACCCCAACCACCTGCCCCACCTCCAGAACCCCCACCTGCTCAGGCAGCTTGGCCTTGTCTCCCGCCATGACCTGTGCCTCAGCCAGCAGGGCCAGCTGCTGCACAGGCACGCTGTCAGGGGCAGCCGCCAGGCTGGCACCCAGTGCAGAGAACAGGGTGCCAAAGGTGTCCTTGTCACCACCACCCAGCAGGGCCAGGGACCACGCAGCAGACACCTGCACAGGGTCACGAAGAGAGGGAGGGGGGGGGGTAACGCGCAGCAGTGATCCCTTTCACATGTATGCTGCACAAAGCAAGCACCTGCATGCACAGGCAAGGAGGTGATGATACACGCAGCGCAACTCGGATGCTACACACAGCACTGCCACAGGTGTCAAACTGTATTGCTCACCCTTCTCCCTCTGGACCCACACACCCTGCCTCACTCATTCACATCTGCTATCTCACTCATACGTCCGTGTCCAATCCTCATCACTCACTCATCTTCTCACTCCCTCCCTCACCTGCTGCTCTGCAGTCAGCTGTCCTGCAGCGCCCTTGATTGCTGCTGAGGCCTTGGTCAGCAGGCCAGCATCAGGCTTGTGGTTCAGCTGGGCAAAGCCCCACACAGCAGCAAGCAGGTCCTCGGGGGCATCACTGGGGGCAGCCTTGCCGCTCAGGGCCTTGGACAGCTGGCCAAGGGTGGCACCATCAGCCCTGCAGTCCATCGGCAGGCAGCAAGTAGAGCAGGGGGTTTGGTAGGTGATTTGGTAGGGGCTAGAGGAAATGTGTGTGCATCCAAGCGTGGCATCAAATTCCACCAATCACGCATTTCAGCAGGTCTGGGGGGTGGGTTGGTCAATGTGTGTGTGTGTGTGTGGGGGGGGGGGTCACTGCGGGCAGCCTTGCCGCTCAGGGCCTTGGACAGCTGAACAAGGGTTGCACCATCAGCCCTGGGTGCACACGGGAAGGACGCAGGAAGGGTGTCAGCAGTGCATTGAGGCTGGAGGCCAAAAAAAAGCTGATGTGCCTGGACATGCAACACGTTCAATGTTCAGAGTATAGACATACGTGGCAAAAAGCACCACCAGATGCGCAGCAGATGAACATCCCTGTCGGATTACTTGACAGTTGCACCAAGCACCAGACAAATGTCTGACTCACAGCACCCCTTGCCCACAAAGGCTGCTTTCACGCCCCCACCCCTGGCGCAGGAACTCTGCAAATACATCTTCCAGCAGCTCACACTTCCGTCAGCACAACCCCGCCCCTCCGGCCTCACCTGCCCATCTTTGCCAGTGCCCACACAGTCTGTGCCAGGTCCTTGGTAGTGGCAGCAGCACTCTGGCCATGACCACCCCCCATCTGCCGGAGGCATGACCCCTGCCGAACAGCAGCACCTCACCTACCTACCAGTCAACCACCCACCCTACCCCCACCCCTCACTTGCCCATTCTTGTGAGGGCCCAGCCAAGCCAGCACCACGTCAGTAGCGCAAATTAACACAAGCCCTGCCCCCCCCCCCCCCTTCCCACCCGGCCTCACCTGCCCATCTTTGCGAGTGCCCACACAGTCTGTGCCAGGTCCTTAGTGGTGGCAGCAGCAGCCTTGCCACCCATGGCACCCAGCACAGCCTTGGTGAGGGCACCGTCCTGCACACCAGCTGCTGCAAAGCCTGACAGCACCTTGCTCAGCTCAGAGGCTGACATGTCACCTGCCTTGGCAGACACCTGAGCACTGATGGCCTGCAGACAATTTACACAGAGTACACTGTTACTGTTAGATGATTCCCAAAGCCATGTAACATCAGGTCACTGCCGATACTACAACATATTCTGGTTCTGTTCAGCGCAGCACAGCGAGTCATACCAAGTATCACTGTGTTGGCTGCTGCTGCGCACCTTGAACAGGTCCAGGTCGTTCACTCCCGCAGTGCCCAGGGCCTGCACCACTGTTGCCAGCTGGTCAGGCTTCATGCTGGGCAGCAGCTTGGCCACAGGGCCAGACAGCTCATAGGTGGTCTTGAAGTGGTGCACACCTGCACAGGAACGACAAACAACAGACATCAGCCCAGCAGCGGGTTAGTCTGTGGTACTTGAGTCAACTGTGTGTGTCTGTGCCGCACAAGGAGATGTATGTAGCCTGCTGCTGAGAGCCTGCTGCTGGACATCATGGTGTGGGTTGGCAACCACTGCTGTGCTGGCCGATGTCAGGTGCAGCTGCCATGCAGGAAAGCTGGCGCAAGGCAGTGCCGCCCCATACCACCCGGCCATGCTCTATAAACTGATGCTGTTGAAGGGAAGAAACAGCCACCGCACCTGCTGTTGTTGCTGCCCAGAGGAAGGCTGTGATGCTGGCAGCGTCAAAGTCCGCCTTGGCTGCTGCAGCGCGCTCAAAGATCTTGCCCCACAGCCTGCAAGACAGCACGCACAGGCCGGCACGGGTCACAGCAGTAATGCAGGTTCAGAATGCCTACTCTCACATCACACCATCATCAGATCCGTACCCTCAGCAACAATGAGGAGATGCCAGCACTGCTTGACTAAGGACAGCGCAGCACAACGGACTGCTAGGCTGGGGAGAACACTGAACCACCAACAGCCCAACTGCTGACGACCCATCGCAGATGCCAGCATAGGCGCATGGTGTGCAGGTGTGTCGCTGGCAGAATCCTTGTCCTGCACCCAAGAACACCGCCTGTGCACAGCTGCTATTGCTGGAGCAGTCCCGCACAAACGCGTCAAACCGGCACACCTGCGGTCGCCTCGTGCCTGCAGGAACGCCAGTGCCATTGCTGCGTCTGCGATGTCCTTTGCTCCCGCACCCTCCTTTGACACCACAGCATCCACCTCAGCCAGCACTGCAGACATGTCCCCCTGCACTGTCACACCCTGCGAGGCTGCTGCTGCTGCTGCAGAGCTGGGGGAGCTGCTGGTGAACCAGCGCCTGACACAACAGTACACATGACAAGTACACATGACAAACAGTACACATTTGCAGCGTGCAGACACAACAAGGTGTATCAGTACACAGCAGCAGTGCGGCGAAAGTGCAGCACATGGTGTGGGTGGGTGGGACCGCCATCCACCAGTATGAACTGCGCTCCCCCACAAAACAGTAGATCTGACATTGCGCCCCTAGCGCGTATCGTTGCTACTGTTGCTGCTGCTTCGTCTGCTGCCTCCGGAATACTTAGGGCACAGTAACGCCTAGGCACACAGCCGCGCTGCCTGCTGTTACAACCAAGGATCTCTGGAGCAGCACAGCAGCTGCGCTGTTGCTGTACGGTGTGCTGTCGCGGCCTGTGGGCCTTGCCCAGCAGCACCGTTGTTAGTGGGCTGCCGCTGCCTTTCATGCCTGCGGCACCAGCATGTGCTGCTGCAGGATCATGGCTGATGCTGCTGCTGTCACAGCAGCACACACAGTGTGTGTGAGATGAGCCCTCCCACCTGTCAATGTGTGCCAGTGCTGTGGTGGCAGGCAGTGCATTGCTGCTGATCAGGCTGCTGGGCAAAAGGCTGCTTGTGCTGGTTGCAGCTGTTGCCTGCTTCAGCCCGCCTGCAGGCAAGCACAACACGCAGGTACATCTTGCGGGCAGGTGTTCTGCCAGTGGTGGTGTCAAGGGTTTGGGGGTAGCTGCTGGCAGCACTAAGCGATCCTATTCCCACTCTCAACAGACAAAACAACGTTCAGAAGGACTGAGAAGCAGGCTTCAGCATACACTGTGGACTGTGGGGGTGCACCACAGGAGAGAGACCCAGATCACTGCTGTTGCCCTACCAAACGAGCTGCGCACCTGCGCTCAGCTGCCTGAGCAGACGCAAAGCCTGAGAGGTCCTCATACCAGCAGACTGCGGCCCTGATCAGACCGGAACGCTGCTGGTTCAGCTGGCTCAAACAAGTTGCTGACCCTGTTGCCTTCAGGGTCGCATGTGACCGCAAGATGACCACCTCTGAATGTGACCAGTCGATGTCAACCTCATTGCCCTTCCCCTGCAGTAGTTCTCGCTCGGGTTCGGGGGCCCTGGGGTTTTGATGGAACGCGTTAGAAAGCGTCTCAGTGTGTTAACCTGTCAGAATGTCTCTTCTGATGAGTTCAAAGTTTTCTTGACGAGCAGCACGGCCGAGAGCTGCAGTGAGTCCCAAGAGAGTTGATCATGCAGTTGGCAGCGAGGTGGTGTCTCCATGAGTCGCTATGATCAACTCGCCAAGGAGCTCTCACTTACTCTGATACAGCAAGACCCGGCTGAGGGCCTGACAGACAGACAAGTACAGGAATTCCTCTCTCGTTTTGAGCAGCAGGTAGGAAACGGTGGTTTCTCTTCAATCATATACTTTTTGTTACTATCCTTTCAAAGAGTTGGCTCCCTGCTTCGAATGCCTGGTGCACTACAGAGTTTGATCACGTCCAAATCAAACTCAACATTGGGCGGGACCTATTCCTTGCCGCTTCCCTGGGGTGGGAGTGATGTCGAGGGGTATGTGTTGCACATATGTGGTCGTGGTGCGCTTTTAAGGATGCCACAGCTGCTGGCTTGCTTGGCATCACAACCTTCTGCATCTGCTGCTGCTCTGCACACCAGGTGCCTGCCGACCTGTTCCAGGACCCAACGCGGATTGCAAGCCTGCTAGAGTGCAGCAAAGATATTGCAAGGCACATAGATGGTGGGTGATGGAGCGTGCTGACCGCTCCATAACAGTCGGATGCGACGTGTGCACAGCAGAAGATGCGTGATCCTGCTCGCATGACCAGTCCAACAGCATGTCGCACACCACCATGAACCTATGCTAGGCCTGATCACTCCAGTCCTACACAGCACCTGAGACCCCTTGTTGCTCCTTGTGCTGGTGCTGCAGAGGGTATCCCTGACATGCCGCACTACACAGTCACAGTGGGCAGGGACTGGAAGTTCAGTCCCCCCAGCATCCAGTCCGAGCTGCCCTGCCACCTCAGCTTCAAGCTGCACCCCTTCACAGGCCAGCTGCAGATCCAGGTGCTGGACAGCAGCGACAACGAGGTTGCCTCCTCAGGGCCCCTGAAGGCAGGAGACAGCTTCAGCACAACAATCACAGAGCCAGGCAGCTACGCCTTCACCAGCAACACACACAGCTTCATGTCTGGCCACCTGATCGCCACAGGCACTGCCACCAACAGCAGCAGCAGCAACACAGGTGGCAAGCTTGAGGCAGAGCCCTCGGTGGACTGCATCAGCACAGCCAGAGAACCCCAGCAGCCTGAGCTAGCCGCTGCAGCAGAGTCGGCTGCCAAGGGGATGGCAGCAGGCAAGGCTGGGCCTGCATCAGCAGGTCGCCGCTCAGCATCCCCCAGCAAAGGCAGTGCCGCCACAGCAGGAGCGCACCACCGCCAGCCGCAGCAGCAGCAGGGGCAGGGAGACGAGGAGGGAGACGAGGATGCATCAGACCGCAGCGACACCCCCACCGCTGCAATGCTTGACCGTGCTCCCACAGCAGCATGCGATGCTGCTCCTGCAGCTGCCATGCACGCTGCTGTGGGCGGCTTGGGCCCTGCAGGACGCCGCAGCTCCTGCGGGTCAGACACATGGGATGGGGGTTTCCTGCAGCAGCAGCCAAGTGAGCTAGCTGTGCTGGAGCTTGTCACAGCAGGCGCACAGCCACAGCACACGCACCAAGCCGCTGCAGGGCCAGCACAGCCCCAGCACACAGAGCCAGCTGCAGCAGCATCCCGGGAGCCCTCTCAGGATGCAGCGTCGCGCTTCGCGCCTGCTGGCCAGCTGTCCCGTTCTGGCCGGTGGGCGAGGCGAGCTACTGCCTATGATGATGAGCTCGACGCACCGTTCCACCAGGCACCCAGTACGGAGCTGCGCCAAGGCCTGGCCAACTGCTTCGCTGTGGCTGAGCAGCAGCTGGCGTGCGGCAGCTCGCAGCAGCAGCAGTGTGCTGGCGGCAGTAATGTCCAGTGTCGGGAGGCCGCGGCCAGCAGTGGCAGCTCTGATGCAGGAGCCAGTGGCCAGCGCGGCAGCAGCAGCATGTGTGATGGCACGGGTGCAGGACCAGAAGCCGAGCAGCAGCAGCCGCACACCGGACTCGGCAAAGTCCGCTTTGCCATGGGGATTGAGGGACTTGATTTCACCTTCCCAGCTGCTAACAGCACAGCTGGTGCTGGTGCTGCTGATAATGCTGGCGCAGCAGAGCATGAGTGGGCGGCATTGACCCGAGCCAGCAGCGGCAGCAGCCTCGTGCTGCAGGGCAGCTGCAGGAGCGACACCCACAACCCCTTGTCCTCCGGGGACGAAGCAGCGGGGTCAGACAGGGATGAGGATGAAGACAGCGATCTGGAGGCAGGGGGTGGTCTGGGGGAGTACGAGCTGCTGCGCAGCAACAGCAGCCAGGTCAGCAGCGACTATGAGGAGGAGGTGTTGGAAGAAGGAGGCCTCAGCAGCCGCCGCCTCGTGCTGCAGCAGCAGCAGGGGCTCAGCAGTGACCCCAGTGAGGAGGACATCAGGAGCGAGGGGGCCCGGCTGCTGTCAGCACAGGCAGCACGCTCCCGCTGCGATGCTGGAGCCAGCTGCAGCAGGAGCAGCAGTGGGCGGCCTGCCAGGCTGGCATGGCAGGCCAGCAGCTCAGCGCAGGGAGCAGGCAGCCCACAGGCAGAGCAGCGCTCTGACACAGGGTCCGATTCAGACTCTGGTGGGGACATGCGGTTGCAGCGGGCTGGCAGCAGCAGGGGCATCCAGCAGGTGGACTCCTCAGCACAGACCTCACCGCTATTTGCTGCCAGGTTTGGCAAGCCTCCTGGTGGCAGCTGGGTCCTGGGCGGCAGCACACACAAGACCTTCAGCAGCACAGCCGCTGGCAGCCACACTGCTGTCCACAACCTCTCTGGCAAGGACAGCTGTGCTACAGGCGGCCACAGGGGCAGCAGCGGCAGCAGCAGCTCCAAGCTGGCTGACACTGCTGCAGCTGTGGCGGCGCAGGCAGCAGCAGGGGAGGCAGCGGTAGCTGGGCCGAGGAAGATCTTGGCAACAACACCGAGCTCTTCTTCCTCAGCCTCTAGCACGCTGCTAGGCCCTGGCACACACAGGCTAGGGCAGCGGCTGCCGCCCATCATCAGCAGCAGCAGCAGCAAGGGCTCAGCAGCAGCCGTCACCAGCAGCGTGCAGGACACGATTGCTGCGCTAGGGCGTGCACAGCAGCAGGTGGGGCCGCCGGGGGTGGTCAATGCCAGGGAGGATGGGTACGTGCCATTGGGTGATGACCCCAGCAGTGACGACGGCGTGGAGGGGTTGTCGACATCACACCCGGCTCCCCTGCAGGCTCGACTGGCTGCTGCCAAGCGGGGGCAGCTGCTGCATGCGCATGTAGTCAGCACCGAGCGAACAGCTCGAGGCAGCGACTCCCTGCACAGCCGCAACAGCAGCAGCGGGGGCAGCAGCGGGGTTGGGGCATCTCTCACGCCTGCAGCGGCAGCAGCTGCGCCAGGCGCCAAGGGTGCTGCTGCCGCCAGCAACAAGAAGAAGAAAGGGAAAGGCAAGTCTGCTTCCGACAAGGCAGCTAGTGACGCACGCGCTGCAGTCGAGGCACGGCGGCGGGAGAAGGACTGTGTGGAGTTTGCTCTGCTTGACAGCAGGGGCACCAGCAGCCGTGGTGACAGCGAGGTGAGGCTTGCGCGTGTCTGCAGGTGGTGTGTGTGGGGAGGGGGTGTTGATGCCAACATGTGCTGTGGTGGGGCCGCCGTCTGTTCATGTCTGTGTCCTCGTGGACTTGGTCTGGTGTGGTCACACAGGGATTGGTCACCAAACTTTGACCGGGTCAGGAAATCTGTGCTGGGCTGGCCCATATGCCCTTGATGTTGCTGCTTTCTAGGTGCCTGCATGGAGCTGGGGGCGGGCTCTGCCAGTGCGTACAGGAAAAATGCTTGCTTTAGTGTTTCATGGAGCATCCCCGTACCATGTTACTGTGCGCATACAACATTGTGCTGTGTGGTGACGTCTGCAATGCTTGCTATGTCTCGCGCATGCAGGATGAGGCTGCTGCAAAAGCCAAGGGCACGTCTGCAGCAGCCAAGGGTGCCGGCGGCCCATCAGCTGTGCTGTCCAAGTGCAAGTTCAAGGGCTGCAAGCTGACGTTTGCCTCGCCACTCAACCAAGCGCGCTGCCTGATGAGCCACCTGCCCTCAGCACGCACTGCTACAGCAAAGGTGAGGGGGCTAGTCGACTTTGTGTGTTGGGCTGGGGTAAATGGGCTCTGGCCACTGTCTTAGTGAGGCTTGCCTGTGTGACCCTTGGTAGGCATGTTGAGTGTGTTGCACATACGGAATACATGCGAGTCACATGCAAGCATTGCTAGCAGGCTCACAAACATAGTCGGACAAGGATAGTCAACCATGACGTGTGTTCAGAAAGCCAGTGTGATGCAGTGTCTGGCATGCATCTGCACCTGCAGACACGTGGGTGTGGACACTGGTCGACAGTGCTTGGTGTGTAGGGTCTGTGCGAGAGCAGCCAGGGCCGCCTTGTGCAGGGCACATCTAGTCACGTGCCTGGACTGCGTGTCAATGTGCTGTGGCTGTACTGCATCAACATGCCGTTCGTGCTGTGCCTGTGGCTGCAGGCTCACCAGGCATACAAGTCCGACGTGCTGGCCTACTTCAAGTCCCTGCCCCCCCTCGCGGTCGCCAAGCTGCTGCGCCTGCCAGAGGCCGCCTGGTTCCGACAGCTGGACGCGGCCCCTCCCACGCCGCGCACACAGCACAAGCCTGGCAGCAAGCCTGCAGCTGAGGCCGTCAGCGCAGCTGCCCTGCAGGTGCAGAAGCGGCGGCTAGTGCTGCAGAGCCGAAGCCTGGCGGACAGCTGGCTGGCGCAGCAGCGTGAAGCAGCAGCGGCCGGCCGCGATGCAGAAACTGCGCGAGCTGGCTCCAGCAGCTCAGCAGGCTTCAGCAAGCTGGCGTCCCTCTGCCTTTTGGGGGTGCCGTTGGGCCAGCATGAGGGGGGAGCAGCAGCAGCAGCAGCCGGCGGGGTGAATGGGGATGGGGAAGACGAGTGTCTGCCCCTGCTGGCTCCTCCTGGTACTCAGCAGCAGCGGCAGCAGCAGCAGCAGCGGGACTGCAATGTTGAGTATGGCTGGGCTGATGTGAAGCCCCTCTGGGGTTTGGTCCATGAGTGTGGCGCCTGCTGCAGATCTGCAGGTGCCCGCGGGTGTGTGAGCCCACAGCATACGCCGGGCGTAGGCACATCACTTGATGCGCCCTGCGCGTGCAGGTGCCATGCCACAGTGGAGGCTCTGCTGCAGCACCTCCCGCCCGCGGATGACGTGATCGACCTCTTGGATCACGCGTCGGAGGGCACGCTGCTGTGCAACCCCCGCCTTCTGCAGCAGCCGCACGTCAGCAGCTGCTCCTGCCACGCGTG
Source organism: Desmodesmus armatus (assembly GCA_007449985.2). NCBI lineage: Eukaryota > Viridiplantae > Chlorophyta > Chlorophyceae > Sphaeropleales > Scenedesmaceae > Desmodesmus > Desmodesmus armatus. Next base: position 17,993 of record VIIQ02000251.1, read on the forward strand.
TGCAGCGCCTAGCTTTCTGCCGCACCCAAGCTGCCAAGGGGGTGCTGCGCACCACTGCGGCTGCAAGTCGCCCCACGGCAGCTGTGGCTGGGATGAGGAGGGCGTTGAGAGCAGTGTGGCCCAGGGGTGGGATGTGGTGGACGTGTTTGGGGAGCATGGTGTTGATGACGCGTCACTGAGCTACGTGGTGGAGCGACGGCTGATCAGGCTGTACTTCTTGGTGAGTGTGAGCACCGCAAGGGGCACATTGCCGCCGGGTCTGGGAATGCAGGGGGTTGAGTTCTTCTTTCATCCTGTTGCATGTACAACTCGGCCCAGCTAGAACGCGCGGTGGGAAAACGCACTTGCAGCTTGCGCTCTGGCAGGAGTGGAACATGGGGCAGCCCAGTTTTTTTCTCAAGGTTGGAGCGGGGGTTAGAACTGGCGCTGCATCACGCTGCCTCAAGGCATGAAGCGGCACGGCACCCTCATCAGCGTATATCTAAATCAGTGGTCGCTTCAGCAGAGCTTGGGCGCAGGCGTACATATCTGGTTTGTCGGCTGCTGCGGTCTCACATGTCCTGCTCAACTGGCCTGTTGTTGTGTGATGCTGCGAGCTGTAGATTCCCTGCACCGCCACTGTGCTGTCGTTCCTCCCTCTGCTGCACATTGCATCTTGTCAACTGCCCCCTGCACTGCATTTCCTGCTGTCCTCTCTGACTCCTGCACAGGCCAAGCGGCGCCAGGCCAATGAGGTCATGCGCGAGCTCCTGGATGAGGGCCCCGCCACCAGCAGCACCAACAAACACAGCAGCAGCGGCAGCAAAGGCGACAGCACCAAGCAACCAGCCCAGAAAGCAGCATCTGCAGCTGCTGCCGCTGAAGTGGCAGCGCTCGCAGAGTATGTCGGGGGTGTCGCTGCAGTCAAGTCAGTGGGCAAGAAGGGCAGCAAACAGAAGAAGAAGGCTGCCAAGAGCGGCAAAGCAGCAGCAGCAGTTGCGCCAAAGAAGGTGCCTGCCTGGAAGGCGGTCAGCAGCGACAGCGGGGATGATAGTGGCGGCAGCAGCAGCACCAGTAATGACGAGGAGGCAGTGGAGGTGCTCATTGCCCGCTCCAATCGCAACAGCAACAGCAGCAGCCGGACCCAGTTGACAGCAGCGCGCGCTGCGCCAGCACCAGCAGCTGCCAGTGCCAACAGCAGCAGTGGCAGCAGGAAGCTGCAGGGGGCCGCTGCTGGTGTGGGTGGTCGCGGCGCTGATGCCAGCCTTCAAGGCAGGCTTGCTGTTGCAGAGGAGCTCCTGCAGGCGCGGCTGCTGCAGCAAGAGTTGGAGCTGCAGCAGCTGGCGGCTCGCAAGCAGCAGCAGCAAGAGCAGGCGCAGCAGCTGCAGCAGCGAGAGTCCCAGCACGCGCAGCAGCAAGCACAGCAGCGGCAGCACGCAGGGAAACAGCAGCAAACATCCCTTGCCCAGGCACCTCAGAAGCAACAGCAGCAGCAGCAGCAGCAGCACCTGGCAAAAGAGCACATGCATGCCACCAGCAGCACTGCGTCAGCTGCCAAGGCAGCAGCGGCTCCCGTCAACGCCGGCAGCCTTCCTCCTCACCGGCAGCCTGCTGCTGCTGCTGCTGCAGCAGCTTCCCATGCTGCCGCTGGTGGCAGCAAGCAGCAGCAGCCACAGCAGGGCGCCAAAGCAGCAGCCAACACACCCAGGAAGGCAGCAGAGAAAGTGGCAGCTGTGCAGCCAGCAGCAGCAGCCGGGCCCCGTCCAGGCAAGGCAGCTGATGCAGCTGCACCGCTGCCTGCAGCTGCAGCAGCGGCTCAACTCACAGGCAGTCGTGCAGCTGCTTCCGCATTGCCAGAGCCAATCGTTTCAGGCAAGGCCAAGCAGGCTGTCAGGCCACCAGCGCTCCAAATGGCCGTTGATGCGCAGCAGCACCAGCAGCAGTGCCAGCAGCAGCAGCAGCAGGCCGCAGCTCAGCAGGTGGTCCCAGACGCCAAGCCTGCAAGCACGGCACATCAGCTGCCTGCTGCCGCTCCTGCTGCTGCTGCTGCTGCTGTCGTGAGCTGCACAACGCAGGCAGCAGGAGATGCTTCAGCACTCAACCAGCAGCAGCAGCCCAGCATCAAGCACGCAGCTGCAGCTCAGGAGCCGCTGCACCCTCAGGCACCTGTGGCTGCTGCTGCGGCTGCACCTGCAGCACTGCAGCAGCAACTCCTTCAGCAGCAGCCAGCGCAGGCCAGTGCAGCAGTGGCCGCAGCCCCTGCTGCCAACAGCTACGCTGCTGCTGCCTCACAGGCTGCGGTGCCCGGCAGTACCGGCCCCTACAGCGCTGCTGCTGGGTTGTATGTTGAGGTAGAAACAGGAGGGTATGATGAGGGAGATGAGGGGTATGGGGAGGAGGAGGAGGAGTGGTACGAGGAAGACGCGGCAGATGGGGATGGGGATTATGCAGCAGACGGAGAAGAGGATGGCTACTGGGAGGAGCAGCAGCAGCAGCAGCAGCCGGGCAAGGATCCAGCCATGCAGCAGCAGCAAGATCTGTGGCAGCAGGAGCAGGCACAGCAGCAGCAGCTGGGGCGGCAGCCGCACCAGCAGTTGTACTATCAGCAGCTCGAGCAGCAGCAGGCAGCACTGCTGGCAGAGTGGCAGCGGCAGCCGAACCTGCCGATGCACCACTACTGGCTGACGGGGGCACATGGCAGGGCTGCTCAGGTGGGTGGGCTGATGCTGTTGCAGCAGGCTTTGAGAGATGCCATTTGGCGCACCTTGCATTGCTAGTTGGCGGTCATGTATTGGGTGTATTGGCCCTGCAGGCTCTTGAGCGAAAACTGGGTGTACTACAAGCTCACAAAGGGCCCTCTTGATTTGGCGCAGACCCAATCGCGCATATCACTCCTTCTGTCTGTACATCATGTTGGCGTAGGGTTCAGGCGCTTCTGGTTGGTGATGGGGGCCTCTAAGGCACCTGGGTGCTTGTCGTTGCTCTCTGCACACACAACCTTATGCTGGTGAAACCTGTAGTGATTATGGTGTCGTCTCTGCCTCAGTTTTGCTGCTGTGCTGTGCTGTGCTGCTGTGTGTGTGCAGGACATGCTGGTGGTCACTGGCAGGGCAGCAGCGGCGGCACAGGGCCAGGAGGTGCTGCCATTCACGCCACCTGAGCTGCAGCAGGTGCTGCTGTGGACCACCTGGTACTACCACAACACACTCGTCAGCGTGGCAGCTATGCAGGTGCGGCTAGGCCGCGTGGGCGGGGCGAGGAGCTGCGCTGTGGGCGTCTGATGTGGCCAGTGCTCACTCCGGTAGTGCCTCGTTGCCATGCTTACTACCATTTTTGCCTTGCACTGGGCTGTCCTTTGCCAATCCTCCCTTTCACCACCACCACACGCGCACGCAGCCGCAACCCTGTCAAACATCCGTCGATCCCCCTCCCCTCAGCCCTCTCTCTTCCTCCACAACACGCTGCTGCCTGGCCTTCCCCTCTCCAAGTTGTCCACCTCTTGCTGAGTGAGTTGTCACACTCACTAAACAGCCCACACCTGCTGCTTGCAATGAGGCTGGCTCTAAGCATGTCGACATGGTCTGCTGTTTGCTACCGTGTTTGCAGGCGCCTGTGCCTCAGCTGCAACAGCCGCTCCCCGGCAATGCTCATCAGCCTCAACTGCACGAAGGGGGCCAGCAGCCGTCACCTGTTGCCGCAGCGCCCCCAGCAGCATCTGCGCATGCAGCCACAGCAGCCGCAGCAGCAGTGCAGGAAGGGGGCCAGCAGCCGCCACCCATTGCTGCAGCGCCCCCAGCAACAGCAGCGCATGCAGCAGCGGCAGCAGCAGCAGTGCAGGCAGAGCAAGCATCAAGGCCCCTGCCAGCCGTACCTGGCGGCACAGGCAGTGCAGCAGGTGCCGAGGCTGTGCCAACAGCATCAGCAGCACGTGAGCAGAGGCCTGCTGCTAGTGGTGGTGGCAGCGGCAGCCAGGGCTGCAGCAGTGAGGCCTTGCAGGCGGCACAGCAGCAGCAGCAGCAGCAATACCAGCTGCACTACTACCAACAGCAGCAGCAGCCACAGCAGATGCATCACTACCAGCAGATGCCGCAGCAGCAGCAGCAGCAGCAGCAGCAGCAGCAGCAGCAGCAGCAGCAGCAGCAGCAGCAGCAGCAGGCAGATGCATGGGCAGCAACACAACAGCAGCAGGACAGCACTGCGGGGCAGCAGCAGTTGGCAGATCTGCTGTTTGGCACGCTGCCCGCTGACTTGCAGCTTTTGGATGCTGCCGACAACAGGTTCCAGCAGCAGCAGCAGTCGGCGCAGCCGCTACCTCCACAGCCTCTACCTGCAGCAGCATTAGCACAGCAGCAATGGCAGCAGCCTGTGCAGCCTCAGCAACAGGAGCCCATCCACCCTCAGCAGCAGCAGCAGCCTGTGCAGCAGCCTGTACAGGTGGATGGCAGTGGCATATTCATGGATGACATGCATGCCATGGTCTCCAGCTCCACCTCTGCTGCTGCTGGCACTACTGACAGCAGCACTCGCTCAAACCCAGCATGGGTCAGCCGGCAGCAGCAGCAGCAGCAGCAGGCGCTGCATCACCATCACCCGGCAGGAGCATCTTTCAGGCCGGTGGATGCTGCTGAGCTGCTGAATGCACGCTGGGAGGCTGTCGTGGAGTACTGTGGACACCCACAGCCTGTCGTGCAGCAGCAGCAGCCAGCACAGCCTGGTATGCTGCACGTCAGCAGCCATGCAGCAGCTGCGCCTGCACCCGCTGCCATCTCATGCTACAGTGGAAGCAGGGTGCAGCAGCAGCAGCAGGGTGAGGCAGACGGGGTGCAGGATGGGGACTGCGAGGCAACCGTGCGGGTGCACAGGCACCCCCACCACAAGCAGCAGCACCCTCCCCACGGCCACAACAGCTACCAAGCCCCTCACACAGAGCATGTAGGCGCTGCTGCTGCTGCTGCTGCTGCTGCTGCTGCTGCTGCTGCTGCGGGCTCTGTGTGGGGTCAGCAGCGTGAGGGGGGCCACTCCAGCCGCCACCACAGCAGTGAGCGGCGCAAGGGCCATGCCCCCGCTGGTACAGCAGTTTGGCGGGCAAAGCAATGAGCGGAGAGGGCCAGCGGTCGTGCATGGCGATGCTGCATGCTATGCTCAGTACTGTATGCTATGATCACTCCTGTGCAGGGGTATGCTGGAGGCCCTGGGCATTGGTTCTGCAAGGGTTTTTGTGGGGTGCATGCTGCCCAGTGCGGCAGTGCACAGGGCAGGTCTATTTGCATTCAAGTGCTGGGGTTTGTATGCTCGGGGGTGGGAGGGCTGTGCTTGTGGCTCTTTGCAACTTGCATTGAGCACGCGATACACACTCGCGTTTGAGTCAGGGACTGGGGGCTGTTTGGCTTTGTGTTTTTATCATCTGTATGGTGGGGGAGCTCCCCACCAGGATGTGTTTGGGGTTCAGTTTTGTGAGTTCATGCTGCGGCATGCCGCCTTGTGCGGCCTGGCAGGGGCGCGTGTGGCTGCGGGATTTTGTAAGCACGAACGTGAGGGTACATAGGTTCGGCATGGAATGGGGACCATGGCTTTCCTGTTTGGGCTGCATGTAGCTTTTTGGGTCATCGCATTGGGTCAACGCAGGGGGTGGCGACCTCATGGGGACAAAGCAGGCTCAAACAGCATCCACCATGTATGCACTACATGATCTTGGAATCGTCCACCGCCTGGCTGTGCGTGTGCATTGGTCGTTTGGCAGGCACTGCCAAAGCAAGCATGCATATGGCGCTTGTCTACATCAAGAGCGATGTGCCTTATTGTTCCTTCATGCTGCTGCTGCCATGGCATATGCATGTGTGGGGTTGCCATGTGCATGTCCTAAGGCTTGCAGTCTTCACGGTGTCTGTTATGTTACGTATGCTCTGAGTGAGTGAGTGAGTGAGGTACCAGGCAGCGGGAGAGCACTAGCGTGAGTCCAGGCTGTAGGGGTGCTATGTGCTGTGTGTGTGCAGCTGTGCGGTGCACACATGTTTCCAGAACTCCTGCTTTTCTGGGTGCCCTCGTTTGTGGGGTTGTGGGGCTAAGGAGGGTGGGCTTCTGAGGCTCAGCACTATGTGCGTGCTGGCAGCGCACACAACACCCTGATGACATGGCCAGGATGCAGTGCAGTGGGTTGCCTCGGTCGGCTCTAATGTTCACTGCCAATGCAGCATGGAGGGCCTGTGTGGGGTTGCTTTTCTGGGTTTGCCTTCTGCACCCATGCAGCATGAAGGGCGCGTGTGCTTCAGGGCTTTACTTTGGGCTAGATGGACGTCTAGCCAAGGCGCCATGCTGTTTGAACAATTTTGCACCTGTCAGCTGGCGGTCAGTGTTGCCAGGTTGCGCCATGGGCTTGGTGCAGGCCCTTGGCAAGGCCTGCTGGCAGATGCGGATGACTGCACAGCAGTGGAGCTAGTAGCGGGAGCATGGCTGCATACATGCAGCCTGCAGCAGTGCCTTCAGTTAGCGCCTGCTCATGTCAGGGTTGACACCGTCGAAGAGCGTTGTTGGTGAATTAGTGTGACTTCACATTGGAGTGATTCCCTGGCTATATGCTAGAGTGTGCTTGCATTGGTGTCGGGCGCAATGCCCTCTGCTCTGGGATTGTTTGGGGCCTTGCGGCCACAACACTGTGTAGGTCCAGTACACATTGCTCTATGTGCCTCAATCGCCGTTTTGGAGGACAATTTTTAATGGTTTTTGGTAACACTTGCATGTGAAACTTCCCATTGGATGCCGTTTGTGTGTGCTGGGAAGGTGTTGAGAAGGAGACTAACAGTGATTGAAGCTGTCCTTGTCTGGAGCACCGCAGCTGCAGGACTGTTTGGATGCAAGGGTCAACCTTTGAAAAGTCTTGTGCGCAGGCAACGCCTCATGTGCAGAGCAGATGGCGGGGTTGAGCTGCCGCCCTTTGAAAGGATCCCTTCCGTTGAAATTACCCGCACGTGACAGAAGGATGACAACTTCCAGTTGCCAAATGTTCCTAGCACTATTCAAAGGCACGTTTTGGTTGCAAACATCACCACCTTTGCACAAACGACAACTAGGGCTGACGTGTCGAACTCTCTGCTCAGCAGCCCCGTCAATCTTTGCAAGCGGCTGCAGGCGCGTTCAATTTTCTACACTATGGGTTCCGTGTTGGTTGCAGTCAGTGTGCAGCCCCGCGCACACGCACCGTACCCCCTGAAGTCATCCAAGTCGAGTCAGCTGCTGCAGGCCATTTGCTGCCAGGACCCACCCAACCAGCTGCGCAGTGACTTATATATCGGTTCTCGTGACACAGAAAGACACCTGGCAGCGCTGAAGGCGGCAGGCGTCACACACGTGCTGCAATGCGGTGTGGAGCTGTTGCCCAGTCACCCTCAGCAGTTTACCTACCAGCACCTGGCCTGTAGCGACACAGAAACTCAGGACATCGTCAGCTTGTTCCAGCAAGCCTTTGAATTCATCAACGAGGGAAGGAAGAAAGGTATGTGCCACTCCTTCGCTTCTCCCAAGGTCACTGCTGCTGCCAAGGGCTAGCCTGCAATTGCCTGCAATTGACCTTCTGACATCCCCTCCCTTTGTTTGCCCTCCAACTCCAAAACACCTCCTGCAGGCACCGTCCTCGTTCACTGCGCCCAGGGCATCTCCCGCAGCGCGAGCATCCTCATAGGCTACCTCATGTCCACAGAGCAGCTGCCATACGAGGCAGCACTAGCAGCGCTGCAGGCGGCACGGCCAGCAGTGCAGCCCAACTCCGGCTTTGCCCTGCAGCTGCAGGAGTTTGGGCGCAGCGGTTGCTGCCTGGACACATGGAAGGCCTGGGACGAGGCAAGAATGGACCACTGCTTCGCACAGGTCAGGCTGTGCTGCTGCGCGCTGGCGTGGGGTGGGGTCCTTTCGTAACCAACCGTCGCATCAACAAGTTGCAATGGAGTGGTTTGGCAGGTGCTTATATGGTGTGGAGTAAGCTGCAATTTCAAGTTCCACGGTAGCAGTGAAGGTCACAGCATCCTGAGAGAAGAGGGGCTGGCTCACCACAGCAGTGTGCATTGTAGTTTGCGCGCATGGCTGAGGTGTCACTGGTCCTGTGCTGTTTGTGTGCTGGCTTACACTGCAACATGTCGACAAAACACATGCTTACCGCACCGCTGCTGCTGCCACTGCTGCTGCTGCTGCTGCAGGTCAGTGTGAGTCGCCGCAAGGAGGTCAGTGGCTTGGCCTCTATGATCCGCCACTTCCATATGGCTGACGTGGGGGAGGAGGACACGGTGTTTGACTGCAGGAGCTTCTTGCTGTGATTCTTTTTTCTTTCCCTCCATTGATGCATCAGCGGCCCACAGCACTGGTTTCTTGCTGTGGGTTGCTGAGACACAGCACAGCACAGCATGGCGCAGCATGGCGCAGCATGCCAGCTGCAGTGCTGGCCGTGATTTGCCTTGAAGAAAGGCGAAAAGTTGGTGAAAAGCTTCAGGTGTCTGGCTTATTGACTGTGTGATCTCCAGATAAGGGCAAGGTGCTAAGTTGCTGAGTTGTTGTCATAGCCATACATGGCATACGTTGTACATTATGCGCTGCGCCAATAGCGACGGCGCTTGTACATGAAGTGCACGCATGGCCATACAACATGCTGTGAAGCATAAGCAGTGCGCAGCGTGTGGGGCTAACAGGGGGGAGGCAAAGCGGTCAGTGAGAATCAGCTTGTGGTTTGATGGTATGTCAGTCATGCATTGTGCGGTTCAACACAAGTTGGGCATGAGATTGATGTTGGCTTTGGCTGAGATTGGCCCTCTGCCTTTCTATGCTGCCTTGTGTACAATATATCACACCCTCCTGAGGAACACACATGACTGGGGTTGAGGTTGCTGTTGCATACTTCAAGCTTCACAGAGCTTGTGTTTCACAGCCAAGGTCAGTGTGCGCAGCATAGTTTGTCCTAGCGTTGGTTAGAGCGGTTGCTGCTGTTACATACTTTTGGCTTCATAGAGCTTGTGTTTCAAAGCTGAGGTCTGTGCGCACGGCACAGCCGTCCTGGCTTTGGTTGGAGCGGTTACGGCTGTTGCACACTTTTGGCTTCATAGAGCTTGTGTTTCACCGCTGGCAGCTGAGGGATTTGTGCCCGGCACAGCTCTCCCAGCTTGAGTTGAGTGGTTGCTGCCACGCTAGCGAATTGTCCATGTATCACAGCCTGCCCCTGGCAATTAGCTTGAAGCTATGCCGTCACCTGCCCACCACCATGTCATGTCCATCTTCGTCCACATGTGGACACCAAGTATGTGTGGCTGTGTCATGTCAACACTGCGCTGCGCTATGCTGTGCTGTGTTGGGCAGCTGCCTACCTCAGCACCAACTAGAATGAGTGTAGTAGTGCTGCTGTAGATTTTGTCAAAAGTTTGCCTGGAATTTTTGTGAAACTTGCTGCTTGGGAGAAACCCTTGTCTTGGCATCATCAGCCAGGGATCAGCAGCATCGCTGCAAGGTCTGCGCATCCTGCGCGCAACTGGCGTTTTTGTGTGGCCGCAGTTCATTTTGCGTGTGGGTTCGAGTGTGTGCATGTTGACAGAGTGCAGAGCTAAGGTCAGTCAGTTGCGACTGTGGCTGCGTGTGTCTATGTGCGCCTGTTTGGGTACAAAAGGATGTGCAGAGGGTGTCGGCTGTCGTTTGAAGACAAAGGCTTTTCTTTGGAAAGTGTGCCTTACATTGCTGCTATCTGTGCGCGTCTGCAGGGTACGCGCTTGGCATGTAGGGACCCAGCCGTGCATGTATGTGTCCTGCGGGCATGTGTTTGAGTAGCTAGGGTGGTGATGTCTGCACAGGGTGCGGAATATGGGTTGAGATCAAGTGCTCAGTGAGTTAATGCAGACATCTTGCAATGGCCAGCTGCTGTTGCTGCCGTCTCTACTACATCTGCCGTTGCTGGTACCAGCGGTGAGCATGAGCCGAGTGTAATGTGCTTGAAACAGTAGCAGTGTTGCACCTGCCGCCCGTTGCCAATACCAAGATACAACGCTGCCCATGCTGGCCTTTCTGTGGGCATGCATGCATGCATTTTCAACAAACTCCAGACTTGTGCGTCAAAACCATGTTACAACAGCGAAGCTGACTGTCCCTTTTGTGTCACTAAACACATCTTAGTTCATAGACAAATCCGACAGCACAACTTGCTGGTTGCCAGCAACTCTGCTGAGCTGCCCACTGGAGCAACCCACTGCGGCACACCCTGGATAGCAGTAGAGCCAAGCAACAAAACTCAGACACCGTCATGCATTCATTTGATACTCAACACATCATGGATGATCCTGCTGATCTCAGAACTCTCCTGCGCTGCCTGCCGGAACAACTACATACGCTGGAGCCCTGTGCTGTTTCTTGTAAACACAGGCCAAAACCCTGGCACCACCTCTGCATGTGGCTGCCCCACAGGAGGCGGGGCTGCTATTCATGCAAGAGCCACCAGAGTTGCAAACAAAAGAATTCAGTCCCTACCCCTGCCTACAGTGTATGTGCCAACAACTGCGGCACCGCAGCAGCCCAGCCATACCATAACATTGAAGGGGTGCGCTGCACCCAACTGCCCTGACTATGTTCGTTCACAGCGCACTGGCGCCCTGGGTGAAGTGCACCCGCCGGCATCCGCACACTCACAGGCAAGCCTCATTCATTCCAGCTCAACCCATAAACAAACATGGGCATCAAGCCCAGTCATACAGAGGCGCAACAGACAGGTTGCCCTGCGATCTGTTTCCAGCAGGCAGGACAGGGTTGTTCAGACAGGTTGCCCCGCGTGCTGTTCCCAGCAGACAGAACAGCACTGTCACTACCTAAGCACAACAGACTGCACTGCTTGCTGCTTCCAGCACACATGGGCAATGCTGTCACCTCATTTGCGCTGCCTGCTGCTGCTGCCTCCCTCGTGACCCCAGCCATCTACTGCTGCTGCTGCGTCTACTGCCCAGCAGCCCTGCATACCGCCTGCTGCATCTGCAGCATCTCCCGCTGCAGGACTTGCTCCTGCCTCATCTGCTGCATAGCCTGCAGTTCCCTCTGCAGCAGCTGCTCCTGCTGCAGTCCTGCATGCGGGACCTTCTGCGTGCAGCATTTACTGCCTGCTGCTGGTGCTGCTGTCGATCTACTGCTCAGCAGCCCTGCATACCGCCTGCTGCATCTGCAGCATCTCCCGCTGCAGCAGCTGCTCCTGCCTCATCAGCTGCATAGCCTGCAGCTCCCGCTGCAGCAGCTGCTCCTGCTGCAGCGCCTGCATACGCTGCACCTCCCGCCGCAGCACTGCCTCCCTGCGTGCAGCCTCCGCTGCCTGCTGCTGCTGCCGCCACAGCACCTGCTCCCCCACCCCTGCTGCTGCTGCTGCTGGGTCTGGCGCAGGAGCTGCTGCTGCAGTTGCTCCATGCGTGCAGCCTGCTTCAGCCTCTGCTGCTGCTGCTGCTCCAAGCTCTCACCCTTGGATCCCCGCTGCTGCTTCCACTGCTGCCAGTTGGCGCCTGGTGAGCTGGAGGGTGCCACAGCAGCACGCAGCGAGCTGAGCGCTGCTGTCTTCTGCTGCACGTCAGGCATTGCGGCCGCAACCCGCTGCTGCACAAGCCACACCATGGGAGCCAGCTCCGGCAGCGCCACCCACTGCTTGATAGACGGGCGCTGGCTAGTGACTGGACTCAGGGCGGCGATCATGCAATCAACCAGGTGTGGGTAGCTGTTTCGCAGGAGGTCGAAGGTAGGGTCGGCCCTGGTGAGGTTTGCCAGCCAGGCAGGCAGCTGCTGCGCCAGGCGGTCCATGGCTGTGTCATGTGTGCTGTGGCAACGCAGCTCCCGTCGGCACTGCTCGTAGGGGCCGGGGAGGGTGCCGTTGAGGAACTGCAGGGCTGGCAGCAGCGCTAGGCAGACGTCTGTGGTGCGATCGCACAGCGGCTTCATGGCCTCGGTGTAGATGAGGTTCTGGCTGGTGAAGCGGCCGTGTTTGTCGCAGCTGACGAAGGCGCGGGTGTCGTGGATACCTGCAGGATGGGGGGGGGGCAGGCGGGTGGGCGGCAGCACGGTCAGAAAGAGCAGGGCGATAGGCGCGGGTGTTGAGAAAAGCTGCAGGATGGGTGGTGAGTGTGCAGGTGAGTGGATGTGTGGCAGCACGGTAGGCAGGGCAGGGCGATAGGAGTTGGACATGGCGATAAGAGCTGGACCCGCAGTGCGGAATGCTGACACAAGGCGATATTCGCAAAGGATATGGCCTTGTCTCTGCATCATGCAAGTGTGGAGAGTACCGCCCAGAGGTGAAAGTATCCACCTGTTTCCCCCCCCCCCCCACAAAGGTATCCTCCTAGCAGGCCTTTACATCAGCATGTAGTCACTCACCCAGGGTGCCTGCATCACTGAAGGACTCCATGTCGGCTGCGGCCAGGCTCTGCATGTAGCCAAAGTCAATGAGCTTGAACAGCTGCTGCTCTGCGTCCCACACCACGTTGGGGCCCTTCCAGTCCCTGTACACGCAGTCCACACCCTGCATGGAGAATGGCGTGATGGCAGGATGTGCGGCAACGGCATGAGGGTGGGAGAGAGGGATCAGCGCACTTCTAAGACAGCATAGATAGAAGCACTTGCATTGTGGGAAGATCATACTGCTGTTGTATATCATGGTCTGTCAAATTGTCACTATCTAACAACTGCTGGAGCTGAGCGCTGCACTGTGGGTGGCATCTATCCATTTATAGCTTGATCCAAGCTGCAACACAGCTCAAGAGGTAGTACAAAAACTGCCTCGGCCGCCCCTCACTTCACCGTCCCCAACCTGACGAAATGCATGTTATTTTTGGCATGTTATTTTCTCACACATACATCACTCAGTGCTGATCGCGGGGACTCACCAGGCTCTGAAAGGTCTCAATGGCCAGCAACATGCAGACCAACAGGCACAGGAACAGCTTGACCCGCTTCTGCTGCAGCTGCTGCATCATTGTCTGGTGCACCTGAGGCTTCATGTCACTCTTCAGGAATATGACTAACTGCTCAAACTCCTGGAGCTGCTGCTGCAGCTGGTCGATGGTCCCGCCGCCGTAGCTGCTGAGGCAGAAGCCGTGCGTGGCGTTGCCTCCGAACAGCAGGCAGGGTGACAGCAGCGGGTGAACGGGCAGCTTGAGGGCTGCCAGCATCTCGTTTGAGATCTGCAAAGGCAGCATGAAGGGGTGGTTGAGTGAGAGGGTGAGTAGCAGTCTGCGACATCACAACATGTGTAGTGCTTTGCGCAGCTGTGCTTTGCAGCAGGTTATATACGTTTAGCTCATAGGTCGCACTACACCCACCATGCCGTCAACTGATGGCGGGCAATGTCTGATCGGCTCTGGCACACCGCATTTCGGCCAATCTTTGTCTAGCGACTTATATCCATCGCAACAAAATTCTTTCATTAATTGGTCCGCATTTGACGCACAATCTCCCGCCCGTCGGACAAACAGCACGCGTACGGCACACAGCTGGCCCAAGGACGCCGCCAATAAAGCGCCCTACCTGCTCGGCATCTTCATCGCGCATCCAGGGGTAGCGCTTCACCACCAGGTCCCAAAACCCTGGCACATCCCTCAGCAGCTCCACCTGGACGACGTGGGTAGACGCCTTAGGCACCAGGGCCGTGACGATGGACGACTCGCTCCTCAACTGTGCACTGCATCAGCAGCAAACAGCAGCAAGGGTGGGGTGCAGACGAGGCATTTCAGCGGAGGAGTGTGGAAGCTTCCTTAAGGTATGATCATACACTCCGGCGCCAAAAGCAGAGCATGCAATCTCATGGGCCCAATAAGCTGCTGTATGTTGGCCGTGCTGTTATGAGCCACCGTGGAGTTGGAACTCTGCTGCAAGGCTCCGAGTACATCGACTTACATTGTGCTGTCAATGCTGAACTGGCGCCTGGCCCCAGGCATCGCCATCTGCTGCTGTCGGCGTGGAGTTGGCTGTGGCGCGTGCTTGGTGTCATGGTTGGGCCCACCAGCCTGAGTGCATGTGGCGCACCGTCTGTGCATGCTACATACACAGCAGCAACAGCAGTGGAAGAGGTTAAGGAGATGGCAGGGGGCGCCGATGTCAGTCTTGTGGCAAGGACCAGGGGCAGATGCACGGTGCAGTAGGCAGAGCATGACCAATGCTTGACACATCAGCCTTTGCTGGGCAGAGGCGCCAACAATGCAGCTGTACGCATTTGTCCAGAAAATCAAGGACCACCCAGGGGGGGGGGGCGCTAAGGTTGTTTTCGGACACTATGTTAAGAAGTTGAAAGTGGGACCCCCCACCCACCCCCCCACCCCCCACCCACCCTAAATGCCCTCTGAACGTCTTGTAGCTGGCCTATGCAAGGTCTAAAGTGGAATGGTATATATTCAACATGTTTCTTTAGGTACTCAGATGGCCACTCGAGTGTTACTGTGGTCTATCAGTCAAGAGACATGTGGCGCACGGCATCGACGGTCAGCGGTGATCAAAGCACTGCTGTGCAGCCCTAGAAACACACATGAAACAGCACAGTTGGTACATCCAATCAGCAGGCCTGTTCAGTACATGTGTGCTCACAACCTGCTCAAACTCTGTAGCAGTGACACACCAGTCTTGCTGCTCCTCTGCTGTCAGCTGGTGGTCTAGGTGCATCAGCTGCCAGTGAGACAGCATGTGGTACTGTCAAACCACAGCTGGTGGGTCACTGTTACACAGGGGGCATTCATAGGGAACTTTGGTGCTGGGGGCTGACTTGGTGCTGGTCTGTGCACTCTTGTGGCGCATGTCTGGGTACTGGCATCGGCACCGTGCCACGGCTATAGTACTGGCCTGGGCAGCCTCAGGGGTAAATCGTAATTGGAGATGCTCAGAACGTGCTTGAATCAACTCAGTTTGTCGATAGCTTTCAAATGAGCTGACTCCCAGCTTCATCCGATGCTCCTACAAGAAGTTTGCAGCATGCCAGGAAGTTACTGAAACCCAGCTTGACCCACCCACCCACCCCCCCATTTTCAAGCTGCTCAGATGGCCGAAAATTTCTTTGTATATGTTATTTAGGATGTTATTAACCATCTGTGAAAGTACCAAGTCAAAGTCCAGCATAGTGTCCAAAGTTAACTGAAGTGCCCCCCCCCCTGGACCACCGCGGACTTCAGGCTTGAAGCCTGTTGGCTCCATCGTAAGGTTTCAATACATGATATGGCTGCCCTGCAGTGCCAACACAGCCCAACCGTCGGCAGCTCTGGGTCACACACACCTGCTGTGTTGTTCGTATCTGTTGCTGTTGCAGCAGGTGGCCTTGCTCTGGCAGCTTGGTGACGCCACACTGCAGCGACTGAAGGGGTGACCACTGTAAGCAGCAGCCACCAACAAAGAACACCAGCAAAAGCAGCGGTGTAAGTCACAGCAGCAGAGGTGAGTGGAAGCATATGTAATGATGACTCTGCAGGTACGACAACTCTGTACCATTCAGCACACTTGCAGAGGTGTCTTGTGGCTGTTTGGGTGCTGCGAGTGCACATGAGCTGGCACAGGTTGTCCAGCAACAGCTTGCACAAACATGAGCTGCGTAGCAGGCTGGTGACACTACAGCAGTGTTGGTGCTGTTCGACGGGCAAGCAAAGCAACCAGCGCCCAGCAGCATGTCCAGATACTCACCGGATGCCATGCTTTTCTGCCTTCAGTGCCCCCATTGTGCACAGTGGTGGAACCCAGTTCATGCTGAGCACTGTGTACTGTGGTGCTGTTGCCAGCTGGCAGAGCACGGCTGGCTGATTGACACTCGTAGCCTCCGATGCTGTTCCAAAATTCAGCTATCACTGCTCAACAATAGCTCTGCCTGTTCGGAGCCGCGCATGTCGCTGCAAACACTGCTCCCGCTCGGCCACTTGCTGGTGGGAAAGGGGTGCTGGTAATCGGCTGTGAAAAGGCAACGAGAAGCAGTCGCGGTGTCGATAAAAACTTGTTGTATTGATTGGGTGCGGCAATGGTGATGGGATGTGGGTTTCCCCCCTCACCCCGGGAAAGTGTGACTGTCCGCGGTTTTGCGCGGGCTTGGGTGTAAGGCGGGCCTTTTCACCGGCTATCATGATCAGATGATAACAGATGCAAAATCCTGCCGATAGCAGACTTGCGGCTTACTTGCCTTCACTGTGTGCACATCATCTAGCACAGTGCTGTCATCTAGCAATCACCCAAACTGAAGACCAGCACAGTATTGCGCTCATGAATGCACGCCTAAAGCAATGAATGCACAGTGTACATGCGTGTTTGATCACACAGCGGTGTGCAGCCACAAACACAGCATCGCCCCAAGTCCAGCTGCTCACCATTCGTGCACAATTGCCACGCATTTCAGCAGGGACCAGCTTGCGCAGGCACTGTACCACATGTGGGTTGCATGGCACACCATGCCCGCGAGCCCACTGAGGAACAATGTGCTCCTGCAAAGGAAAATGGTACTGTACAGCTGCATGCACCTTGGCTGGGACTGCAGGCAAGGTGGAGATGGTGGCATAATTCACCACTGCTGTCTTGATGGCTGCTGCAAACTGCAGATCCTTGCTGCCAGCGGACTTTGCAGACTGCAGAGGTCACTGGCCACCAGTCTGGGAGTGTGCTCAGCACCGGCACATGCCGTAGATTCCTCAGCAACAACCTGAACGCACAGAGACTAGCACACGCAAGCACATTTATGAGGGCCTTGTTGTTCATTGCGCAACCCCGGCAACAGCTCCTATCACTAGAGACCCTGTGTCCAGAGTGCAGCAGCATCAGAGTCACTGCACCAGCACCGCTGCCGCTGGCAAGCCTGCCTGCTAAAAAGCCGTGATTTCTTTTTGCTGCCAAAGGCATATGTTGGTCCTGAGATCTCTCCTGCGCACCTAAGCATCGCCTGGTCACTGCCTGCAAGCCAATTGGCCCCTGGGCCCCACTGCTCGTGACGGCAGATGATCATGATTCGCTGACGGCTGCGGGCTGCGTCACTTTCCAGCTTGAAGAGAGAAGCACGAACGCACCCTTTGACAAGGAAGGCTGCTTGGGACAGGCCAGCCAGCTCTGGGACAGAAATCCCACACACAGCATACCTTGCAAGTCCAATTGGACAGCATGCTGCAGGCGAGGACCCCAGGGGCAATGATTATATTCCTGGGCCCCACACAGCACGCCCAGTTGGTGACGTTGAGGCATCACCTGTGGCCACGCTATTATCACCCCTGCTTTCCATCTCCCGGGCAGCAGTATGAGTAGGCTACAAGTGGAGCTCAATCCGAGATCAATCTGCCTGACTGGCCCCTCACAAAACCACACATGACACAATCCAAACTCAAAACGAGCGATTGATAATTTAGCTTGGATTGTTCCCTGCATCCAGTGCGCATGAGACGCTTGGTTTCCAACTTTCGTTTGAAACTTCACGATCAAGTCCAGGCTCTCGTGTTCACACACCGTACACCCTGATTGCTGTCAACACACCTGTTGATGGTTGATAGTTGTCATGCAAGATTGAGCTGCTGACATCGCAGGCTTCTGCCCTTCTAGGGACAGCACTGCACACCTGCAACCGGTTGAGAAGCATCTTGCAGCCTGTATGGGCTGTTAAGGCGTTTGCTTGGGTGGTTGTTACACCCATGAGTTCACTTGCACATGCATCTTGCATGTTCCCCTCGCCAGCTTGGCAATAGGTCCCACTCATTTGACAGGAAGCTGGCAGCATGAGCGGCGGGCAGCACAGCAACAGGGGCCCTGCAGGCAACAGCTTCTTCACCTTGGATGATGAAGTGGTGAGCCTGCATAACTGTTAGCACTCATGTGCTTCCTGCTGTATTGAAGAACACCGAGCATAAGGTTGTCAGCCCGTGGGGGTTTGGCCTGGGCCGTGCTGGCCGAAACAAAGGGCAGGACCGACACCTTATGTGCTGCTGCATCCTTCGATACATGGCAAGTTAAAAACAGTAAACCGTGCAGGCTGCATGATGTTTTACCGATCCAGCAGCAGTTGTGGTGTGTGGTGCCTGCAACCTTGGACACTGCTGCTGTCTGCAGGATCTGCTGGGGTTGGGTGCCCCAGCTGCTCCACCCCCACAACAGCAGCAGCAGCGGCACCAGCAGCAACAGCAGCCGCAGGCAGCACTCATTGACCTGCTGGATGCACCGTTAGCCCCCCTGGCAGCAGCGCCTCAGCCTGCGCTACAGCATCACCAGCACCAGCAACAGCATCACACACTGTCACAGCATGGTGGGACTGCAGCCCAGCAGCATGCGCAGCAGCATGCGCACCACCTGCAGCAGCCGCAGCACCACCGGCAGGGCAGCCTTTCTGAGGTGCTGTCCCTGCGGTTGGGCAGCCAGGCTGGCGGGGACCCTCACGGCACCCATCGACAGGGTGAGCAGGATGCCAGGCCCTGGCTGCTGTTTGTGCTGAGTGTAGCCTTATGCTTGCAGCAGCCGGTAGTGACGCAGGAGTACGTATCTGGCGTGCGTCATGCTTGAATTGCAGCTTTCTGCATCACGTAAACCGCACAGACAGCAGCCCAGGGCTTGTTGACCTTCCACGCGTGCAGCAGCAGTAGCGCAGCAACGACGCATTCCTTCCATTCGCCATGCATCAGGCCAGGCGCGATGCCTCATACACAATGTACAGACAGCAGCGCAGCCCACGCTTCCAGCAGCAGAGGCATCTAGAGGACTTCGGCATGCAGCGATTGATGTTGTGTCGCCAGCAGCAGCGTAAGCTGGCAGGCTGGCCGGCTGTATTACTCACTGCTGCGCACATCCGCATGCCTACCGGCCTATTCGCCCGCCTGCCTGCAGGTTCGTTGGGGTACGGAGAGCGCCTCTGGATTGGTGATGAGCCAGCTGAGCACCCCATAGATGCACCAGCAGGTGCCGACGCCACGCTACTGCTTGCGAGCGGCAGCAGCGCGGCAGCAGCAGCTGCGGCAGCCGTGGGCGCGTCCGGCACGGGTGGTGGCAGGGGCGGGGCAAGGCGCCTGCCGTGGAGGGTGTGCACGGCGGGGACAAACACATGGCTGAGGATGAGTATGCGCGCACGGTGCAGGTGCGTGGGGTGTGCTGCTGCTCCTGATGCGGTGAAGATATCAGTCATGTCTGGGCTTGCTCAGGGCAGCTGAAAGGACCAGCAGGTTGCTAGTGATGCATGAGGCATTGCCAGCACAGCCTTTTGGTGCCAAGGTTAGCATGCATCTCTTTGTGTGGGTTACAGCAACAGACCGTCAGGGCAGCATCGTGGTACCAGCCTCGGTATGCAGCAATAGCAGTGCAGGCGAGGCCCGGGGTAGTCAAGGTCACCATGCAGGGAATCCCCTCCCCTCACTGGCGTCCATCGATGCAGTTGGTGCGTGGGGTTCTATCAATGTGCGGCGCTGTCGCCCGTGCTGCTGCTGTCGCTGCTGCTGCTGCTGTGTGGTGTGTCAGGTGCAAACACTGAGTGGGGAGGGCGTGCTGACCCGCTGGCAGCAATTTCTCAAGGCAGCTGGCGTGAGGCGGTGAGCGCACGCGCAACCGCTGTGACTACTAGATCATAGTATGGGTGTGAGGGGGAAAGATGTGTCCTTTGACGGCGCCCTCTAGCTCGCATGCTTGAGCTGTGCATGCTGGTGCTGTGCTGAGCTGGGGTTATTTGGGGGTGCACATGCATCAGGAAAGGCCGCTGAGCTGTCTTGCACTGAAGTTCCTGCAATGACATTCGATGCATTGACATTTGATGCAGTGACATAAGGGTGTACTGCTTGACGGACGTGTGTGTCTGGATCCTGTGGCTGTGCAGGCGTCGTGCGCCCGGTGCCTTCGTGGCCAACGAGCTGGTGACTTCAAAGTACAACCTGCTCAACTTCATCCCTGTCAACCTGTACCACCAATTCAAGCGGGTGGCCAACATGTACTTTGCAGCACTGGTGTGCCTGCAGGTGGGTGGACACTATGGGGGTTGGGGAGCATGTACGGGCAAATCAGGATGCTTTTGGCAGCATTGGTGCATGATCTGCCGTTGCTGTTGATCAGACATCACTTTGACAGCGCGTCCGCGTGATTGAGTGTGAGGGTCCCGTTGCTATTGACCTTTGGCGGTTGCTTGCACACGGTCGGCAGATGGCTTGGCACATGCTGCTGTTGGTAATGGCTGCCGGCAATGTAAGGGCCATCCATCGTCAGGCACCGTCTCTCGCTGTGTTGTGCCGTGGTGTGCCGTGCAGGCCATCCCCGGTCTGTCGCCCGTGCCTTGGTGGGGCACGCTGTTCCCGCTGGCTGTGGTGCTGCTGGTGAACGGAGTGAAGGAGGCGTTCGACGACTACTGGCGCCACAAGAGTGATGAGCAGGTGCGGTGCTGTTTTGTCAGAGGGATTTGGAGGGTTTGCACTGCACAGGGGTTCCGTCAACAAGAGTCCGAAGAGGGTGCTCAGCCTACGAGCACCTGCAGCAGCGCCCCTGGTGTCTATGGCCATGCTCACATTGTTTCTGCACTGTGTATGCAGGTCAATCACCGCTGGGTGACGGCGCTCAAGGAGGATGGAGACCAGCGTATACACTGGAAGGCGCTGCAGGTGATTTGGTGCTGGTCTTGCCCCCAGGAGCTTACATGCGTGCACGCTTCCTGCCACATGCCTTGCAAGTTTGATGGAACTTGGCGCAAATGTAAGACATCACAAGCAGCAGGTCATCAATCAGGCACTGTTGCTGGGTTATGCACCAACATCAGCTCCTACCGCCAGCAATGCACAAAATTGTACATGTGTGCAAAGAGTCTGGCTCGGTGCTGTTGTGTTGACGTGTGTGATTGCTGCCGCCGCATGTTGCCGACAGGTTGGGGAGTTGGTCCGCCTCAGCAACAATGAAGATGTCCCGGCGGACATGGTCCTGCTGGCCTCATCGGACCCAGAGGGGCTCTGCTATGTGGAGACCGCCAACCTTGACGGCGAGACCAACCTCAAGGTCAAGTTCTGCAACCCACAGACGGCAAGCTTTGACTGTGCAGGTGCGGGGCGCCTGTATGTCTGAGGGTTTGCCACACCCTCTGACCACCACCTCTGGACACCCACACACAGTGGGTCTGACCACTGCGACCCAGACCCAGACCAACTGGGTGTGGGTGTCTCATGGGGCAGCTTGCCTTTGCCTAGCTGAAGTCTGGCACAGGGTTGGGGTAACCCCACTCGGTTGCCTTCGGCTCTGCCCCGTGTAGGTTGCCCTTTGTCTGCTAGCTGATAGTCGCACAAGCAGGCGGCATGTTGGCCGACAGG
This sequence comes from Desmodesmus armatus, assembly GCA_007449985.2. Classification (NCBI taxonomy): domain Eukaryota; kingdom Viridiplantae; phylum Chlorophyta; class Chlorophyceae; order Sphaeropleales; family Scenedesmaceae; genus Desmodesmus; species Desmodesmus armatus. The sequence continues at coordinate 39,214 of VIIQ02000251.1, forward strand.
CAGCGAGCGTGAACAGAAGAGGAAGCAAAAACCTTGCCAGTCATGCCCCCAGACCCTAAATGCTGCGTTGCCATGCCAGCGAGCAAACTCAGAGCATACTCATCACGTTCGTGTGTGCTGCTGTCCCCTGCCGTTGTCACAGAGGCCTTCAGCCGGGCGGGGTACTTCACCATCGACTGTGAAGCCCCCAACCCACGCCTCTACTCCTTCGAAGGCGCCATCTGCTGCTGGGACATCCCCCAACGCACCAGCTCTCACGCAGGCCGCCCATCGGCGCTCGGTACCCTCCCCTGGGCGCCGCCAACGGCACTGCGGGTGCTCCTTGTCAAGCCCAACAACAGGAGCTGGAGATGCAGACCACCAGCAGCCCAACCAGTGGTGGCGGCTGGTATAGGTCAGAGCAAGAGCAGCAGCAGGGGCAGCAGAGGCAGTCGGGGTCCGGCCGAGGCAGCTCGCCGTTGGGCAGACGGTCTGGGAGCCCCCAAAGGCAGCAGCAGCAGGAGGGGGTCTTGCGGCGGCCTCAGGCGGCTGCTGCTGCTGGTGGTGGTGGGGACAGCCTGGCGGCCGCACTATCAAGCTATGGCCGGCAGGTAAGGGGTTTCGTGCTGCTGCTGTTGCTGCTGGATAAGGAGGGGAAGCCGCTGCTGCACTCAAGGTGTCGCTTGTTGTCATTCCCTGTCTGCGTGGAGTTACGATGGGGTGATGTGTTGTTTGACCTTTCAGTATCGTGGCTTGAACAGCATGTCACTCTTAATGTCTGAAATCACCTGGGTGTGTGGTGGCGGGTTGATGAGCAACGTACATGCCTCAGGTTGTGGGCCAGGAACCTGCAATCCCCCCTCTCCCTCTCCTGATTCTGATTCCCATGGTGTGCGTCATGCTTGCCTGTCCCTGCAGGTGGGGCTGGTGTCCAGGGATGCCCTGGACGCGTCCAACCTGCTGCTAAGGGGCTGCACCCTGCGCAAGACTGAGTGGGTCAGCGGCGTTGTTGTCTTCACAGGTCCGTGGTATCATGACTGTGTGTGTGTAGTTTGTGCGCGTGCGTGTGCATGTGATGTGGTGCTGGACTGGTGATTGATGAAAAGCAGCTTGTCCAGCGCACATCCATCCTGTGCTGCACAGTTGCTCACCCACCAGCGGTGTAGCACATCAGTCAACTGACAGTCTTGCAATGAGCCCAGCATGTCCCCATGGTGGTCTATGCAACACAGAAATTTTTTGCCCATGCCAACCCCCTTGCATGCTGCCGCCCTTGTCCGTGGCCGCAGGGCCTGACACAAAGGTGGTGCGCAACATGTTGCCAGCGCCCCGCAAGGTCACGAGGCTAGAGCAGGCCATGAACCGTGTGGTGGTTGTTGTGCTGGCGATACTTGGCACCGCAGCGGTGGCACTGGGCACCGCCAACATGGTGTGGGAGGTGCGCCACAAGCCGGCAAGGGACTGGTACCTAGGAGAGCAGGTGAGGCAGGAGAGGCGGCAGGAGTTTGTGATTGTGATGTTGTGACCGTGAATTGTGTCAGGGGCAGCAAGGGACAGCTCTAGCGCAAACCTATGTGTGAGAACACAACAGATGGCTGCAGTACGGCCGTATCTGCTCCGCAGCGTGCCAGCGCCCCTGCAAGTGCGGCATTGCTTGCCAGGCCATGCTCAACCCCCCTGACTGATGTTGCGGCGCGTTACTCACACGGGCCGTGTATGCACCATGCATGCACTGGCTGTCCCCAACGCCGTCCCTTCTGGGCTGTGTGCTGCATTCTTACGTTGATATATGCGTATCTCCCTGGCGAGGCTTTGCCCCGGTCCCCCGGCGGTCGGCTTCCGCCTGATTGCTGTGTGTGTAGCCAGCCGGTGGGAGTCCGGTCCCCCTGCCAACCCCAGAATCACTACCTGTGTGCTCCTGCTGCAGACCGGTTGGCCGGAGTTGGCCCCTGGTGTGGGGTCCTGGCTGGTCCAGGTGGTTCGCTTCATCATACTGCTGGCCCAAGCTGTGCCCATCAGCCTGTATGTCAGCCTGGAAACAGTCAAGGTGGCGCAGTGCAAGGTGCGGCACCACGAGCCAGATTGGCATGCACTGCAAATTGGTCACATTTGTTGTGATGGGACCCTGTGCGTGTTACAATCAGGACAAAGTTCTGGACGGTGATAAGTACAGTGATAGGGCCCAAGGTGCACGCATGATGCTGTGCCACTTGAAAGGGACATTTCAAACCTGCGGCGCCATATGTATGTCAGCCTTGAAACAGTCAAGGTGGCGCAGTGCAAGGTGTGATAACACATGGCAGTGATGTGGTGACCCACATTTGCTGTGTGATGCAACGCGCGTGTTGATGTCTGGCACAAATTTCCCGGTCAGTGATCAGGACAGTGCTAGGGTTACTCATGGTGCTGCGCCACTCGGAAGGGCCTTTCAAGTCTGCAGTGCCATGCACGCGTGGTGTGGCTCTGTGCTACATCACACACAGCATACCCAGCTGTGTGCCACAAAGCAGTGCCAGGTATGCTGGTTTGATGGCTTGCTTGCGATACTAAGCAAACAAACAATCAAACCAGCATACCTGACACTGCTTGATGTCACGTTACACAGCTGGGATGCTGTGTGGCGTGGCACAGAGTCACATCAGCCTGTCCTAGGGACAGATGTGTTGCTGTCTATGCTAGTTTATGAGTTGGCATTGTTCCAGCACCTTTGTGTGACCACAGCAGCACGTTCACACAGTATGGTGCACAGTACAGCTACCTAGCCTCCGGTTGCGCCATGCAACCTCGGTTTTCTACCGCAACTTGCAACGCTGACTGCTTCCCACATTGCTACCTCGCCTCACTCTGCCTGCGCCTGCTGCAGCTCCTGTACGACAGGGACCTGAAGATGTACTACCCGCCGGAAGATGTGCCTTGCACCAGCAGGACCACCACCCTCAACGAGGAGCTGGGTCAGGTGCGCTGGGGGCATGTCTGCAGGTTGGTGTTCTGGTCAATTTTTGTTATGGTGTACAGCTTGGTCTGTGCCATGCAGTGTGTAGTATGTGCATCCCACTGCCAGCCAGCATAAGGGTGGTGGGCGGGTGGGCGGGCAGGCGGGCGGGCGGGGTGTGTCTTGTTTGCACTAGGCAGGTAGTGAGGTGGTTAATTTCAAGTCACAATCCACTCTGAGCTGTTGTTGCCACCTTTGGCATAAGGCCAGTAGCGTGTTGCAGGTCTTGAGGTGCAGGTGCAAGCATCTTCATGCTGAGGTTAGTGGATGCTGCTGTTTTTCTGAGCTGAAGGCTGCTGCTGCTGCTGCTGTTGCAGGTCCAGTACGTGCTGAGCGACAAGACCGGCACCTTGACCCAGAATGTGATGGGCTTTGTGTGGGCCAGCATTGGCGGGCAGCTGTATGGGCAGGCACAGCATGCACAGCAGGCGGCACAGCACACTGCCCTGCAGCAGCAGCGGCGCCTGGCTGCAGCAGGCGGCAGCAATGGCAGCAATGCGAGCAGCCACCACAGCAGCAAAGGGCTGCTGGGGACGCCTGGGGCTGCAGCAGGTGTCACACCTGGTGCGGCAGCCATAACCACAGCAGCAGCAGCAGCGAGAAGCCCCAGTCCTGTAGGCATTGGTGGTGGTGTTGTCATCTCCCCTGCTGCTGACGGCCCTCCTCCCAACACCCCTCACACGATAGCGTTGGACCCACAGCTGCGGCAGGCGGCGGCAGCAGCCGTCGGCTATGTGGGCAGCAGTGGCAGTGACGGCTCGGCGGCTGTGCAGGACTTCTTACTGGCCCTGGCTGTGTGCAACACTGTTGTGCCCACTGCCACAGACCAGGGTCACCTGCTGTATCAGGTGGGCATTTATGCGTTGCATGCATTTATGCGTCGCATGCACGAGGGCTCTGCATGGATATGGACCTTCCGCTCTCTACTGTCTTTGTGTCCATGAAGCCAGCAGTCAGTGTCAGCATGCCCGACAGCTATATTGGCTGTGCACACACTCCAGCACCATGTCTGATGGTGAATTGTGTGCTACCTGCCTACACCCCCGGCAGTTGGGTTTGCCTGTTACATGTGCGTGACCGGCTGGTCGGAGTCCCCCCCCTCTAACTCACAAACAATGGGGGCGCTAGCATTGTTGTGCCCACATGTCAACAGTGTGTCTGGATCTGTGTGTGTATGTCGATGGTTGCGCAGGCGTCATCTCCTGATGAGGAGGCGCTGGTGGCTGGGGCAGCCTACCTTGGGACAAAGTTGGTTGCAAGGTGAGTCCCTGACAGCAGCATGACCCAACATGCTGAGCTGAGCGCTACCAGGTGTACTTCACATTTGTTGGCTTACTTGAGGTGGACGTGGGCGCTGCACCGCCTGGAGCTGCCATCAGGGACGGCATTATGGTTGTTTCAAACCTGACGTCGACCTGTTTACACCCCTGCTGCTCGCCATTCATGCAGGTCTGCCGCTGGCATTGAGGTGGAGGTCAACGGGGCGCTGCACCGGCTGGAGCTGCTAGCCGTGTTGGAGTTCAGCAGTGACCGCAAGCGCATGAGCGTGGTGGTGCGGCAGCACGACGACGACGGCGACGGTGCTGGCGGTGGCAGCGGGCGGCTGCGGCTGCTGTGCAAGGGTGCTGACAATGTCATGCTGGAACGACTGAAAGGTGAGCAGCAGCTGGATTCTGATTGAGGTTATGGTGTGGGTTGTTGTGTCAAGCTTGATGGCCTGTGGTTGGCATATGGGGACATGCCTGTGTGTTTAAAGGGGTGGTTTGCCACCTAAGTATGCCAGAGTTGGGGTAGTGCAGTTGCCTCTCAGCCGCATGGAGGGTTGTGTCTGTGGGTTGGGCGGTGCGGCAGCGTCTTGATGCATCATAAGAGTCACTGTGCACTGTTTTACGCCTGCTTGTTTTGGTTTCTGTTTGTGTGTGTGTGACTGCACTGCAGGCAGTAAACTTCCCGCCCATGATGCAGCTGTGCAGCAGCCCCTGCTTGCACCCACCAGCAGCCACCTAGCAACCATGTCTGCTGCTGGGTACAGGACACTGGTGGTTGCAGGTGAGGGACGGGGCTCTCAGTCAGTATAGTTGTGTGTGTACACGTGTGCAGGAACTCCCTCTGTCAATAACCTCAGGTAGTACCTGGGGTTCTGCACACACCATGGTTGTTGAAACGAAGTGGGGCAGGACACTGCTTCTGCTACCTGGTAGCCAGCTTGTCTTCGGTGTGCCAGCACACTTGCAAGCCACTGGGCCAGCCAAACGCTGATAGGCTTCCCAGTACACTGGCACATAACATACACAAAGGCGCTGTGGAGGGTGCTCTGGTGCGTGATGCGAGGTTCAACAGGCTGACCGTAAGGTGGCCTTACGTTGCTGCTGTCGATTTGATTGTTGATTCTCCCTTCACCAGCCAAGGACCTTGATGAGGGCGCGTATGCATCCTGGGCGGCCCGCTACAAGGCCGCCTGCACCTCCAGCACCAACAGGGCGGACAAGGTGGCAGAGGTCTGTGAGGAGCTGGAGGCGGGGCTGACACTGCTGGGGGCAACGGCCGTGGAGGACAAGCTGCAGGTATGTGTCCTTATTCTATGACTGGTGTGTGTGAGTGGGTGGAGATGTGAGCACGATGTGACACTGCTGGGGCAACAGCCGTGGAGGACAAGCTGCAGGTATGTCTGGTTCTGCGATTGGTGTGGCACACAGCGTGTGTGGATGTGCATGTGAGCACAGCTGACTCTGTTGCGCGAAAACAGCCAGACCGGTTCAGCGGGGTACAGACTCCCGATGTGTTGTGTGGATTTGGAGTTTGACTCTGCTGGGGGCGACGGCCGTGGATGACAAGATGCAGGTATGTGTGGGTGTCTACAATCGTGTTGTGTGGATGTGAGTCACAAACGGATGTTGTGATCAGATTGTACAGCGTGACCTGTACTGACCATCCAGCACAGTAATGTGAGTTGATGCAGGCTGCCGGAGGCAGATGCAAGGGCTGCCAATGACCGGGTGCACATATTGTGGTTGCAGGAGGGCGTCCCTGAGTCGATAGCTGCGCTGTCGGCGGCCGGCATCAAGGTGTGGGTGCTGACGGGGGACAAGATGGAGACAGCCATCAGCATTGGGCACACTGCCAGGTGCGTCTGCTTGGTGATGTAATGACAGCACTCATGCACCTGGTGTGTCCAGCCTTGCCACCAACGTGCAGATTAGCTGTGTGAGGAGTAAAAAGTCCACACATCGCATGTTGCGCCCAGCGCATTGCAAGCATCACCATATATCATATATGTCGATGTTGTGTGCCGCAATTCATCGCTGTGTTGCGACTGTGTGTGCGCGTGTTGGGTCACGCAGGCTGCTCCACCAGCACATGTCCATCCTGCGTGTGAAGGAGTCCAGCCTGCACGCAACAGCAGCAGCAGCAGCCGTGTCAAGCAGTGGGCAGCAGCAGCAGCGGCCGGCCTCGCCAGCGGCGGCAGCAGCGCAGGCGGTAGATGAGCACGGGGTGCCTATCAAGGACGACAGGGTGCTGCAGGCAGTGGAGGGGCTGGCAGCACAGGTCAATGCCCTGCAATCAGGGCGTGCAGGCAGCGCTGCAGGCCTCCCTGGGGCATCACCTGCTGCTGGTGATGGTGACGGTGGCGCTGCCGCTGCTGCCGCGCGCGCTGGAGGGGTGGCTGCCGGTGTTGGGCTTGTAGTGGATGGAGGGGCGCTGGCGTTGCTGCTGCAGCCGCAGCATGAAGACGCTTTTCTGGGGCTTGCGAAGTCCTGCGATGCGGTGATATGTTGCCGTGTGTCGCCCATGCAAAAGGCACAGGTGAGGGTTCAGGGCTCAATTGTATCATGTTGCCGCGACATCGGAATGGTGCCGCGTGTTGGTCCTGTATCAATGTGAGGCCGGCTCCTGCAACCAACACATTGATTGTGATCGTGAGCGGGGACTTGTGCCAAAACCTTGTTGCGCAGGTTGCGACACTGCTAAAACGCAAAGCTGGGGCCGTAACACTGGCGATCGGCGACGGCGCCAACGACGTGTCCATGATCCAGGCCGCACACATCGGCGTAGGCATCAGCGGTCGGGAAGGGCGCGCGGCAGTCCAAGCAGCAGACTTCGCGTTTGGGCAGTTCCGTTTCCTTGTGCGGCTTTTGCTGCTGCACGGACGCCAAAGCTACCTGCGGTGTCGGGAGGTGGTGCTGTACGCATTCTACAAGAACGTTGCATATGTCAGCTGCTTCGTGCTGTTTTCCTTCTACTCAGGTAGGCTGCATGCTTCCTGCTCATTGCTGTTGGCATGTTTCCGTGTGTTGATTTGCACCTCCGGACATGCTCGAAACTCTGCATGCATGTGCTGCTTATAGTGACACTGCCGTGACTGTGGATACTGTCGCTTCTTCTTCTCGTCAACATAGACATCGTGTTGGTCGTCCTGCTTTTTTGCTGTCTGCCCAGGCTTCAGTGCACAGAGCGTGTTCTTCCCCCTGTATATCGCCACTTTCAACGCCTTGTGGGCTGCCTATCCAACCCTCGGATACGGCCTGTTCGAGCAGGTAAATTGCCGGGCAAACACAGTATGAGCTCATGATCGTTGGCTCCCTACGCGGTGTTCAGGCACACCCACAACCATGTATTGCCAGCATTGCACGCATGTAGGGGATGTGACGCTGCAGCGCGGCATACAATGCAGACCCTTGTGGCAGACACCCCCACGACATGGCTGCCGCTGCTGCCGCTGCTAGCTTGTCTAATGCCTGTTGTCTACATCGTCCATCATCAACATTCTAATTTGCATCTGGGCTGTCTCGCCTCCTGCGCAGGATGTGCCTGGCGAGCTGGCCATCGCTTACCCCCAGCTATACAGTGAGACGCGCAGCGAAACTGCATGGTGAGGTGACCCAGAAGGGGGTTTGTGCTGTGCCATGCAATAGGCCAGAAATGTTCAACCCCTGTTGGGCGTGCCTGACCCCAACAGGGGGTTGAAGCTGAAAAGCTGACACATGAGAGAGGTGAACTAGAAGGTTTCTGCAGAAATGTGCACACCAGGCCAGAAATGTTCAGGTGTTGGGGTCAGCCACGCCCCCAGCATTCAACAGGTTGAAGCCACAAGCTGACACAGGGGTGGCTTGGTGCCCCACTGACACCATTTTACACTGCGTTTTTTGGTTACTGCCCCGAAGCTGCTGATATATTTTGTCAATGTCATATGCTGTATACACATACATCCGATACGGTCCCGGCTGATCCGTTGCAGCACTATGCTGCACACACGAAGTGGTGATCCATCTGCAGCAGTTCCCACTTTCTCAAGACGTCCCGGCGGCGATCAGAAACACGCACGCATGTTTTATGTGATATAATTATGTGCTTCGTTTGTGCCATTGCCCTTTGCAGCACTAGCTCGATCTCGCGAAGTGACCGTATCTGCAGCAGTACCACTTTGTGAACACGCCGCAGCGTCACGTAGCAACATGCAGGATGAGGGTACGCGCCAGACAACGGCATGACTTGGCGCGTGTGCATGCATAGCCAAAGTCATCACCCACCTCAGTCTGTGCCCTATTTTCTATTTGCACCATCGTGTCCTGTGTGCTGCTAGTGAACACAATGTTCATCATTGCTGATTGGTAAACTTTGATATTGTGACTTTCAGCCCAACCTGCTATAGCATGCAGTACATCCCCAATACAGTCGGTCTCTGCTACCGTCTACTGCACTACCTGACAACCGTGATTACTTTCATCATTCTGTTGCAGCTGTTCGGAGTTTATTGTGCTCCAGCTTTGCCACCCACGGTGTGCAACACATAGCCCTGTGTATTACTGCACCCAGCAGATACGAGCATTTGCCCTGTCTATGTGGGTATGGCTTCAGCAGCCTGCAGTGCGCACCCACCCACAGCAACGCTATGCGGGGGCCTCGCCCACTTGATCTAGCCGTCGCGCCTTCTGAATGTGTGTGCTTGCTATCAGTCTGTGCAGCACGGATCATTGCTTTGTGTGTTCCTTACGACAGGACTAGGGTCGTCATCATGCATGCAAGCTCGTCCATGCAGGTATCATGTACCAATCACTCATGCACACACCATAGAAACGGCAAATGACAAGCATGGAATCCAGGTGCTGCCTGCTGAGTTGAATCCCGTTGTGACGTCACACAGAGGCAAGAGAGGCGGGGGGGGGTCTGGGGGGGTGCAGCCCCCCCATGTAAAAGCGGGGGGCTTGGGGGGCGCAGCCCCCCCAACCACTCTGACGGACTAAGTGGGGCGTAGACCTTTTGAGGTACGGGCATGCCCCTCCAGACATCGCACCACCCAACCGCAAGCTTGAGGTTTACAAGTTCAGCACATGTGCCCTGATGAATGTTTGTACAGCCCAACGGAAGCCTCCGTGCACGTTGCCCTGCTGTCAGGCCTCCCTTGGGCTGCGGCAGGCTGGCAATGCTCCCTTTTTCCACAAGATCGTCCCTGCTGTATGCTGCTTTGCAGGGACTTTTACCGTGCTTGGCTGCTGTGGTGCGTCATCGGCCTCTGGCACGGCTTGGCCTGCTTCTTTGTCCCCATGGCAGCGTTGGCCAGGCACAATGCGGTATCGCGCAGCGGCACGCATGTCACTGTTGCCAGCTTTGGCACTGCTGTCATGACGTCTGTGGTCATCACAGTCACGCTGCGGGTGAGGGCTGCATGTGGCAGGAGTGCTTTCTGTTGCCGATCATGGTTGGCATGATGCTGTTCACGTACACACCAAGGGACTGGTAGTGCGCAGGAGCAGGAGCAACCCTGCGGCTACATTAGTAAACAGCTGCTGACCTTGGCGCTCCATGTCCTGTGCGCCCCTGCTGGTTGGTGTGTTGGTGCATCCTGGGGGGTGACCCCCCCCCACTTCTGCTGGTCATCATGCTTGCTGCAATGGCTTGTCAGTTCATGCGATACAAGGGCACGTGCACTTGCAACCGAGCCAAGGCTGCTGTACTGAGTGTGCTGGGGGCCCTATCTTGCTGATGCAGGTCGCCATCCGCACCACGCATTGGACCATTATCAACCACGCCCTCATCTGGGGCACCCTCGCGCTCTGGCTACCCTTCCTGGCCTTGCTGCAAGGGCTGTGTGGCAGCGTGTCAGGCCTGGCCCCCCTGTGTGGCCTGGGGCCGGAGCTGCTGGCCTCGTCAGGGTTTTGGCTCAGCGCAGTGCTGGGCGCGCCTGCGCTGGCCCTTATGCTGGACCTTGCGATCATGATCTTTCAGCGCACGTTCAAACCCCGGCCCAGCCAGATCCTGCAGGTGGGCAGTGTAGACACAGGGAGTGCATCCAGCCAATGATCAACCATCTCACCATCCAAGGAATCCGAAGTCGGGTCTACGTGCGTAGGAACGCACAGTAAAAACACATTCAAATCAATAACAGTAAAAAGGAAACCTTTCACCTGATCAGATTGCCTCCAGTTTCGCCAGCACCCTCCAGCATTTGGCTGGCTGATTTGCTGCGTGGCTTCCTGACTGCTGCTGCTGCTGCTGCTGCTGCTTAAAGAGGGAACTGATGCGTAATGGTGATACCGAGACTGCATTGAGGGGCCACAACCCTCCCTATGGCACGGCAGGCAGGTCTAAGTCCCCTTGTCCCCCTAGGAATTACCTGCAGGCACAGTGAAGCATTTCGGTAGGCAACAGGGTAGTCAGTAGACCTGCACATACAAGCTTGAACACATGCAGGGCTTGTCGTTGTAGTGTGGGATATTGTCTGGTCTCACCCACCCACCCCCCCTCGGGGGAAATAAGGGCTCCCCCTGGTCTTGTCCCTTTGTATAGTGTTGAACGCCCCCTATGAGCCTGGTTTGACTCCTAAACGGGCGGTCAGGTTTGGCCCTGACCCAGTCAAGTAGTACTAGCAGTGGTATTGGCAGCCTGACTGAGTGCGGTGCATGGCCTCATGGTGGGGCCTTCTCCAGAGCTGTGAAATTGGGCGTTGTCATGAGCATGTGTGGCTCCAAATGTTGTTTTGTACCGCTCCGTAGGCGCCATGCCGGGGTCTGTTGCCATACTGGGTTGGTTCCTTGAGGCGGCACCAAAGGGCACCCAAGTGTATATGTGCTGCAGTTCAACCCTGCCCTCCCTTGCCGCCTTGCGCACAGAATGCGGTCTGCTGCATCACCCACCTAGGTTGTAGTTGGCTGCTGACAAAGTTGTCCCACCGCCTAGCAACACTCCGTCGTCAAGTTTGTTTTGTGTGTACCTGCATGTGTGCGTATTGTCTGTGCATGCGTGTGCGTGGCCGCGCAGGAGATTGAAGCGCTGCGGGCAAAGCAGCGCCGCCAAGGCATCATGGTAGGCCTCCCACAGGCAGCAGCAGCAGCCGGGGCAACAGCAGGGGCAACAGGCCTACAGCAGCTGCCCCAGCACTCCCCAGGCCTGGAGCAGAACCCCAGGCTTGCGCAGCAGCAAGGCACACTGCCTGTCAGCAGCAGCACTGTGCCAGCAGCAGGGGCTGGCAGGGCGCGGCAGCAGGGAGGAGGCATCTTTGCGCTCGCGCACGTGCCGTCGACAGCGGCTGCGGATTCGATGGGGGCGGCTGAGGAGGGTGCAGGTGCTGGCGCCTCCTTTGAGGGCTGGGGCGGTGCAGGTGAGGAAGGCGGGGGGCTGTGCCAGGTGATGCCTCATTGTGTGTGCCCAGCTACTTCAGCATGGCGCGCACTACATGATGAAATGCTTCTACTGGTGTTGTTATAGCACCTTGGCAGCGTGTGCTTGGGATCGACTGACGCTCAATGTTCAAACAAACTTGCTCCTTGCAAGTCATGCATCAACACATGCCCATCCCTGCCTGACCGCCTGCCATACCCAAAACTGTACAGGTGGTGTCCCAAGCTACTTCAGCATGGGTGCCGACTACAACATGGGAGGGCCCCACACCCTAGGAGACCTGGCCGCCGGCATTGAGTGGGCCCCCACACTCATCACAGCCTCACCAGCAGTACTGGCAGCCAGCCAGACCAAGAGGCAGTCTGCACTGCCGCTGAGCGCAACGCGGTCGACAGCAGCAGCAGCAGCAGCAGCAGCAGCAGGAGGAGGGTTGCAGCCGGCTCCAGGGTCTGGAGACAGCGGGGCTGGAGGGAGGCTCGGCAGGGCTGGCCTGTCAGGCCTGTGGAACAACTTGTCCAGGTGGGAAGGGACTCACTTGGTGTGGGGTGAAGAATCGGCAGTGACCTGCAGTCCACCAACGTGGCCGCGCCACTGCCAATGTTGGGCAGTCACACAAACCTGACTGCGCAGCTGCCAATATTAGGCAGCCACGGTGGAGAATCCCCTGTGCATTGATGCCACACAGGCCTGACTCCATGACAGCATGCATGAAGTGCCTGATAACAGGGCCGAGGGAGGGAGGTTCTGGTGCATGCGCTCAGCATGTTGCGACTGAGCTGTAGCTACCTAGCAGCTCAGGCGTATGCGCCAAATGTGCCAACCAGGTGCTGATCGATGTGTGGACACAGGAAGTGCATCCAATGAATCATCCATCCAAATTTGCCACATTGCGAAGTGTGTGTTTGACCCGTCCCTCTTTTATGGCGCTCCTGGCCCCCCTGGTGCAGGTCTGGCAGCGGCGCCACGGATATCTTTGGCCCCGCTGTCGCAACAGCAGCAGGGTCTGGTTCCACCATGCGGCAGCACCAGCAGGCAGGCGGTGCAGCCATCGCCATGCAGCCACTGCCGCCGTCAGCACACTCCCCTCAACAACTGCAGCAGCAGGCGGCGGCGGTGCCGGGGTCACCTTCTGCTGCTGGTGTCAGGGCGAGGCCTTCCAGGCTGGGCCAGCAGCAGCAGCAAGAGCAGGCGGGGCGGAGCGGTGGCGGCCGCTCACCACAGTTCACACTGGGTGGGGACGACACCTTGTAGGGGGTGCTGCGGGTTTTGTGAGCTTGTTTCCACCCAGGCGCTGCAGCCATTGACGTGCAGCCACTGCCGCCGTCAGCACACTCTCCACAGCAACAACAGCTGCAGCAGCAGGCGGCGGCAGCGGTGCCGGGGTCGCCTTCTGCTGCTGGTGTCAGGGCGAAACCTTCCAGGCTGGGCCAGCAGCAGCAGGAGCAGGCGGGGCGGAGCGGTGGCGGCCGCTCACCACAGTTCACACTGGGTGGGGACGACACCTTGTAGGGGGTGCTGCGGGTTTTGTGAGCTTGTTTCCACCCAGGCGCTGCAGCCATTGATGTGCAGCCACTGCCGCCGTCAGCACACTCTCCACAGCAACAACAGCTGCAGCAGCAGGCGGCGGCAGCGGTGCCGGGGTCGCCTTCTGCTGCTGGTGTCAGGGCGAAACCTTCCAGGCTGGGCCAGCAGCAGCAGGAGCAGGAGCAGGCGGGACGAAGCGGTGGCGGCCGCTCACCGCAGTTCACATTGGGCGGCGATGACACCTTGTAAGGGGTGGCTGCAGGATGCTCTTATTTTGCTGAGAAGCATGTGTCCGTGCATCTCGGTCAAGCTTCCCCAGTGTTGTTGAGCCTGTGTAAGGGTCAGGATATGCGCTTGTCAGTAAGAAGACGTGCAGCAGCACTACAAGGTGTCGTCCCCATCCAGTGTGAACTGCGGCATGTAAGCATGCATCCCCCCCCTGTGCCCCCCCCCCCCTCCGGAGGATCCGCCCTTTGGTGCAGTGGTTGCTGCACCTGTGTAACCCTGTGTGCAAGTCCCTGGACCACCAGATGGAGCAGGTGCTCGTTTAGTGGTGCGCAGGCCAGTCTCGCAGCCCCGTTGTGGAAGCAACAGCAGCAGTACCTCTCGGCAGGCTGCTGTACGTGACATCATGTGGTTTGGTACAGCTGTACGGTGTACAGAGACATGTCTAGTGAATGCGGAGGATCACCGCACATGTGATCCTCCTCGTCCATTCTGCTGCAGAGTTGTCTACTAGCTGGCATCCCCTGTTCAAGCGGTGACAACTGATACCGCGTGAGGTTCGTGAATTGCTTCATCGATCTTCACGTTGCTTCATTGATCTTCAACAAGAACCCCTAGCACAGGCAGTGGCACTGTGAGGCAGCTTGATTGGCCGTCCCTTGCATCAACAGTGTGCTTGATATCCTACCAAGGATCGTTGTTCTTGCTGGCAGACACCTTGTCGAGCAGGTGCAGCGGCTGAAGTACTGCTGGCTGGAGAGAGATACATCAGATGGCTGGACGATGCTTGATGATTGCAGCCGCGGCGACGTGCACAGCGGCTACCATCACGTCCTCTTGCATGGTAAATGTGACTTGGTTTTGATCGTTCAGACGCTGCGTGCTTCTCTGTATTTGACAGTCCAAGGTTTACTAATCAGCTCAAACTCGGAAGCAGCAACCATGCATCCTATGGCTCCAACACTGACTGCAAACGCTGTTGTTTGTGCTCTATTCGTCCTGCTGCCTAAACGCAACGCAGCGCAATCAGCGCAGGCTTCCCACCTTTCGGTACAGCTGCTGGCAGCAAAAGGCGCTGCTGCAAGCGCAACGAAGCCAGTTCAACTGTGAAAATGATTATTATTGTTTGAACAAATGCTGCACACAGCAGTAGCAGCGGGCAGGAGGATGCATCCCATGTATGTGCTACCTGCTGCCCTGCTGCTTTGCAGCTTGCTGCTGCTGCTACACAGCCAGCATCAAGTCCATGGCCAGCTCCGAGCAGCGCACGAAGAACTCGAAGACATAAAACACGCAGTATCAGGCTCAGCAGGTCATGCTGCTCTTGGCGCCCGGGGTCCCTCACATTTGTGGGGCACTACCACCACCAGCAGCAGTGGTTCCCAGGCAGCAGCTACAGGCAGCAGCAGCAGCAGCAGCAGCAGCAGCAGTGGATCACAGGACCAGAACAGAGACGATTTGGTGCAGCAGCTGATGGTGCTTGTGCAGGAGCAGCAGAAGCTTCTGAGCAGCTACCCAAAACGCAACAAGCAGATGTCAAAGCGTGTGCAGGAACTTGCTGAAACAGCAAACTTAATCATGGCGCCACTGCAGTCAATGTACAGCAGCAGCACTGCAGCAATGCAGCACCACCGACCAACAAGTGATGCATCAGTATCAGCAGCACAAGCAGGGGGCAGCAGTGCCCTGAAATCAAGCAGTGTCGGGGTTTTGCCTGTGCAGTCCCAGGGTTTTGGCGGTTTGAGTTTGGGTTCAAACACGACAGCAGCTGCACCTCCAGGCACGCTGTGTCTGGACCTAACGGAGTTTTTGGGGCTGAATCAGTACTTTGCCGGCATCACCTGGGAGCCTAAGGTGAGGGGGGGAGGGTGCTTTGGAGGGTTGGTGTGTGGCTGTCTGGGGCGGGGGGGGGGGGGGGGGGGGGGGCTCTCGAGGGGGGGGGGGGGGAGTGTGAGGTGCAGCAGCAGCAGCAGCAGCAGCAGCAGCAGTAGCGCCAGCAGCAACAGCAACAGCAGCAGCCGCAGCAGCACACAGCCTGCTGAGTGCTACCAGCATCACCTGTGAGCCTAAGGTGACTGGATGGGAGGGTTAGTGCGTGTTTTGTAGGGCAAAGGGAGGGTGAAAAGTAAAGCGGCAGCGGCGACACTGGTGGAAGCAGCAGCAGCGACAGCGGCGGCAGCGGCAGCGGCGGCGGCAGCAGCAGCAGCGGCAGCAGCGGCAGCAGCGGCAACAGAGCAGCAGCAGCAGCGGCAGCAGCGGCAGCGACAACAGAGCAGCAGCAGCAGCGGCAGCAGCGGCAGCGGCAACAGAGCAGCAGCAGCAGCGGCAGCAGCGGCAGCGACAACAGAGCAGCAGCAGCTCCATCATCACCACCACCTGTAACACATGCCAACCCCCTCTTCCATCCCCCACTCAAACCCCACCTGCCCTCCCCCTCCTCAACACCCACACACCTACCTGCCTGCAGTCCTGCTACTCCGGCCTATCAATGATCTTCAAGGACGCAGAAGACCGCCAAACTTCTACCATGCTTCCATACGAGGCGTCCCCTTCGACAAAATCAACACCACACCCTCCACTCTCTTAAATGCCACCTCTCTTTCTCTTGCTCACCAAGTCAATGCCCTCCTTCCCCCCTTCCCTTCCAAGGGACAAGGCTTGTCTCCCATCCCCCCACATACCCTCCTGCAGTCCTGCTACTCCGGCCTATCAATGATTTCAAGGACCCAGCAGACCAAAAAGCACTACGGGCCAAACTTCTCAAAGACCTCACTTCCACCAAGGCATCTGTCCGAGGTGTCCCAATCGACAAAATCAACAGCACAGCCCCACCCCCTTCTCCCTCTTGCACTGTACCTCTCCGTTCCCGGAGTCCTGCTCAGGCAGTCAATGCCCCCCCCCCCCCCCCCAAACCCCTTGTCCCCCCCACCCCCCCACACACACACATACATGCCTGCAGTCCTGCTACTCCGGCCTATCAATGATCTTCAAGGACCCATCCGACCAAAAAGCACTACGGAACAAACTTCTCAAAGACCTCACCACAACCATGGCTTCCGTTCGAGGTGTCCCTATCGACAAAATCAACACCACACTCCCTTGGTGGTCAAGCCTCAAGGGCCAAGCCCCTTCGCCCCCAAAATCCATCCTCACGGACCCCTCATTCGACAAGTGGCAAGGCGCATTGCTCGACGTAATGTCGCGCTACCTTCTCACGATGGATACGAAATCTCCGGCAATCCCGTGCCCGAGTGCGGATGCTGCGTCGAAGACGTCACCAGCAGCAGCAGCAGCAGCAGCAGCAGCAGCAGCGGGAGGAGTGTCAGCGAGGGCGATGCTGGCGGGGGAGTTGCCGATGACGAAGTGCACCAGCCGCACACCTGAAGCCTTGATGAAGCAGGTGGGTCGTCCCCCCCCCCCCCCCACACACACACACCTCACCACTACTCTGAGTAGGGAGCCCCCCCCCCCTCCTCCCCCCATTGGCAATGTGCAGTCCCTGCAGCGTGTTGATGTCTCATTGTCTCTCACACAAATGTAATCAGTGACTGGCTCCCTCGCACACTGAGCTTGCGTGACAGTGATTGAAAAGGAGCTGAGGCCGCGGAGAGAGGGATGGATTCCTTGCTGTGTCAGCTTTCAGCAGTCAAACCCCATTTCAGAGAATGACCCAGCTGCAAGCATGTTAACATTGGGTGTACTGAAGACCAGCAGCTGACAATAGCAACCTGGTATATTATCTCCTGCTGCAGTGTGACCTCTTTGTGTTTTGCTGCTCTTGGTCAGTTCAGGGTTTTGTTGCCTTGTTGCCTTGTGTATTGCTGCGTGCAGATTGGGCGCCACAGCACGCCGTTCAACCCTTTGAATGTGATTGCTGACGGCATCATGAACTATGGGATGTGCACGGTGCCTGACAGAGACGGCTTCAACTCATACGGGGACTTCATGCTAGCCAGGTGTGTGCAAGGTGCCCATTGGCTAGTGCTGGGGAAGAGGCTATATTGATATTGGTACTGTCTCAACTTTGGATGGTGGATGGATTGGCTGGATGCACACTCTGTGTCAACATATAGTATCGTCAGGCACAATGGGGGTGGGGGTGGGTTGGGGTTGAGGTTGGGGTGAGTTGAGTGGGTGTGTGTGTGTGTCAGCACAGGGATTAATGAATATAGCCAGCATACTATGGACATGCAAGTCGCATGCAAGCAATCTATGAGGCACACGAACATAGTCCCACTAAAACAGCAAACCGGAGATTGCATCGACGGCAGGTGGAGCAAGTAGACAGTATTGCCCTGCATGAAAACGGCTGGCAAAATACTCAATAAGGAAAGCGTTCACCTGGTACAGGCAGTTGTGCTCCCGACAGTCCAGAGGTGCCGTTGACTGGGAGAGAAGACATTGCTGACGAGGACAGACGACTGTATCGAAAGCGAAGGCCACATCCGATGTGAGGCTCACTCATGCATGGCAAGGCATCTCGCGTCTGTGTGTGTGTGTGTGGGGGGGGGGGGGGGGGGGCTGGCAGGTGGGGGCAGGACGGCTACCACTTGGTCAGGCGGCTGCCAGAGGCGGCCTCAATCATAGGAGAACATCATGCTAGCCAGTTGGGTGGGGCCGGGGGCGGGGGGGCCGGGGGCGAGAGGCCGGGGGGGGGGGGTGCAAAGGGGGTTGAGCTGCCACTAAGCACCGTCCGGCTGGTGGGAGGCGCCAGGCAGAACAGTGAGGTGCGCGTGCTTGGCGGGTGTGAACAGGGGGGTGTTGGGCAGCGGCGGTTTGATTCACTGAAGGCGCTTCTGCTGGCAAAGCAAGGGGGGATTGGGGGTGATGGGGCCCACTGATCACTACCTGGCCCACTGATCACTACCTGGCCCCCTAGACCATCAGTTGTAACACACACCCTTGCCCCCGTCCCCCTCCATTGCTGACGTCAGGGTTATGAACAGCAAGTGGCGCACCTTCAAGACCCGCTCACTGGAGGAGGATGCAGTGGTCTTCTTGTGGGACATACTCTACCAGGTGGGGGGCTGTGTGTCTGTGTGTGTGTGTGGGGGGGGGGGGGGAGGGGGGGGGGTCTGACAACAGTTGGAATGCATGGTGCAACGCGGTGGTGTTCCTATGGGATATACTCTACCAGGTAGGGGGGGGAACTGGTGCACATGTGTGCTTGAGAAGTTCATACTGTACCAGGCGGGGGTACCCCCGGTTGGGGGTTGGGGGGGCTGACGAGCGGTGGCATGCATAGCTTGACGCCCACTTCCGAGGTCACAGTGACTGATTGCCTGAACAGGGCGCTCAGCAGGACCCAGGACGCAGAGGCGGCATGACATGGATTGCGCAGTACTGGTCGTGCAGCAGTGGAGAGTGCAGACCTGAAGATGCAGGGAGCTTGAATGGACATTGAGAGCGCATGCTGCTTGTGTCCACGCCCATTGGGGGTGTGGATGTAGGGCTTCCCTGCTGTCAGAACTGTGGCATGCAAACTGCGCGTCCTCGCCCCCCCCCCCCCCCCGTCCAAGTCTGTGGGGCACTTAGACCACATGATGTGCTGTTCCCAATCCTGCACAAGTAATCGTGAGAGGCCCTCAACATTGGCAACCATGGTTGCTTCTGCTGCTTCTGCTGCTTCTGCTGCTTTTGCTGCTGCTGCTGCTGCTGCTGCAGGCGCGTGAGATGTTCCTAAAGCAGCGCTGGCTGGGTGTTGCAGCCATGCAGCAGCCATTTGACTTCCTGGCTATATCTGACATCATCTACGAGATACAGCCTGATGTGGTGTTGGAGACAGGTGGGCACATGACAGAGCCATAGCAGCAATGGCTTGTGCAGCACATGCGGTATTGGCCTTACATGGGTAGCACAACTGCTGGGTGTCAAAGCTAGCATATGTTTGCCACAGACCACATCCATCATCAGGCAGCCAGCAGCAAGCAGCAACATATTGCGGGCAAGAGGTCCAGTGTGTTGCAGGCTGTCATCACTGTGAGACACATGTTGACACAGCGAGGCCGCTGCATATAACCAGCACAGTTGTGCAAATCAACTTGCCCTGTTATACATAAGTCTGACTGACTCTGACACTGACATAGGTATTGCTCTGCTGGTATGCACTTGCAGGCACCGCAAATGGCGGCAGTGCGCTCATGTGGGCCAGCATATTGGAGCTCAACGGGCTCACGAATTCGAGCGTGATAACGGTCGACATTCAAAAGCCGGGCGTCACCGGCGCGTTCGGGGCCGACCCTCCCGCTGCGGTGATGAACGCCAACGGTCAGATCGTTATGATGCCGAAAAAACGACCGCAGCAGAACCCAGTGAAGCACCCGTTGTGGAACAAGTACGTCACGTTTGTCGAGGGCAGTAGCGTTGACCCCGCGACAATAAGCAAGGTCAAGGGGCTGCTGCAGCAAAAGCAGCACGCGCTCTGGCGCAGTGACGGCGAGCAGCATCCCGGCAGCAGCGGCTCGACGACGAGCGGCAGCAGCAGCAACGAGCGCCACATAACATCAGCTCAAAGGCCGCTGCGCGTCCTGGTGCTGCTCGACAGCCACCACGCTGCCGCGCACGTTTTGACGGAGATGGAGTCGTACTGCCCGCTCGTGAGCGCGGGAAGCTTCTGCGTCGTTGAAGATACGAAACTCACGCGATGGACCAACTCTGATCCCGGACCGATGGCTTCCGTGCAGTCCTTCCTGGGGTGGCACCCGGAGTTTGCGGTTGATCGGGACAGGGAGCTGCTGTTCACCCACCACCCATATGGGTACCTGCAGCGCCTGTACTAGCCATGAAGGCTTAGAAATTTTTGGGTGCACTGTGAGGTTTTGAGGGGGTTGTGTGTCATACTATGTGTTGTATTGTTGTGCCATACTTTGCATTTCCTGTTTCCTGCTGCTGTTGCTTGCCGGACAAAATGCAAACGACATCATCTGTGAGGCCTCCTGATGTGGCCATGATGCTTTGATTGTCATAGTGAAGGTAGTTTCCATGGGTTGTGCTGCTAATCATCATGTGTTGTTTCGCAGCTTTCAAACCACACCCAAGGGTAGATGTTGTGGCCGTTGAGCTGTAGGACTCCCCTAGATACGGCTTGCTGTAAATATTCAACTTGCATGGCATGCAGCTTCACTCCAGAAAGAGACAGCAGTGCCATCCATCCAGATGAATGGTGAAGGCTCCAAGCTTGAGCCAACATTTGCAGCCAAGTCGGTGTCAGTGATTGACAACGGCCTGGCTGACACTGCATCTTGACAATGTGCAAATCTACCACTGTGGCAGCATGATCAAGGGTGGCCCCCAAGTCTGACAAGGTTGCTTCATGTGTCGCACACTGTGAAGTTCATGATCACCACTTTCAAAGTGGACGGTCCATGCAGCAGATGGCTTCTGATATAATCAGCTAGTAGCTATAGTTCACCCCATCAAGCAGCTCATTCTGCCACTAAATGTGAACACTCTTTTGTGGCACAGATCGTGCACAGATAGCCAAACCATCAGAAGGGCCGTCCTAAATATGCAGCCGTCTTCAAAACCTGTGGCAGACATGCCTTTCAGGCGGCTGGAAACCAAAGCCAGCCCCAAAAAGGTTGGTACTCTGCAAGCAGCACGGCTTGCTGGATATCCAATCGATTGGCAACACAATAGCGGCGCACTGCCGCAGCTAAGCAAGCTTGTGCACAGCTCAGGCAGCAACACAACCAACCGTTGCTTGAGTTCAACAAAGTCTGAGTCAAGGAAAAAAGAGAGCTAGCATGCGGGTGCTGACTGTACACCTAAGTGTACCAGACCCTCGTGCAGCTTGAAACTTAGGCATGTAAAGACATGTGTACACAATTGTACACAAATGCAAATCACACTCCAATGAGATCAGTCACAAGCAACTTGACTCCCATCAATACAGCACCCACCGCCACCTGACACTCAAGCAACGGAAGCCATGCAAGTCACGAACAATGCACGAGGCGCAACTCCAATTTCCTGCCAACAACACTTTGATGATCGAAAGCAAGATACATGTCAGTTGCCTGCCCCCAGTGGGTGCTTCCCACATGCTGCCAACAATTGCAACCAGAGCAGGGGCCCTATTCACTTTGCCCGCCAACAACACATCGATGATTGAAAGCAAACTATCACATGCCAGTTGCCCTTTGCCACTAGGGAAGGCGGGTGCCTCCCACATGCTGCCAAAAATTTCAAGCAGAGCAGGGGCCCTCCCAAAGCCGGCAAGGGTCCAGACCAAACAATGCAAGACGCCCATCTCCACTCTCCCCGCCAACAGCAGCTTTGCCAAAGCTTATGATGACTGACAACAAGCTACTAGATGACACTCACCCCCCCCCCCCCCGCCTCACCAGTAGGTGCCACCGTGCTGCCAACACCAAGCAGAGCAGGGGCCTTTGCGAAGCAGACAAGGGTCCAACCAAGAACAATGCACCACACCAGCCCCATATCTGCTTTTGCCGCCCGCTTTACTCGCCAACAACGTTTTGAGGACTGAAAGCAAGCTACCACATGTCAGTTGCCCCTCCCCGAGTGGGTGCCTCCCACATGCTTCCAAACCTGTCAAGCAGAGCAGGGACCCTCCCAATGACGTGATGTTGTGCCGCGCAACACTATGCAAAAAAGCAGGAAGCACGGCCCGCGCTCATGCAACACTCTGCGATTGTAGCAATAGACTAAGAGGCTCGCAGACAGGCCTCTGCCAGGACTTCTATATGACCTCAACAACTACGAAAGGAAAAAGGGGGCCTTGACGGCACAGAATGCCCAGCGTTATGACAAGCAACAACATCCTCAGCCGCCCAGTCCTCCAATTTGCATTGTGATGAGTGGGCTCTCTGCACTCTGTGCCACCAGGTCCCGGCAAAGAAAGACAAAACAAAGTTGCTACCATGCTTCCGCAGCGACATAACACAAGGCTAATGTACGCCATCATGCTTGCGCAACCATAAACATTATGTTTGGCACCCAGCCAAAGGGTCCTCAGCTACACAGCGCCATTGACTGCTAAACCCTGCCGGGAAGTACACAGTGGTGCACTGCACTGCACTGGGGTCCAGTGCTGCCACTACAGTGTGTCCCTCATCACGTCCCTGCCACCCCTGGCGACTGAATCGCCGCACAATTGCTGGAAGGTCAAACCATGCCACGCTACAGCTGAGGCTTCAGTCATGGCGCAGCACTCAACTTGAGCCCACCAGCTGCAGAGCCCCTCTGTGCGGTTGAAGCTGTGGCACCCCTTCCCTTCCCAAAGCATCCCTGTACTCGGGCACACTGTCTGCCCCCGAAGACACGCACTCTCCTCTTCATGCGCAACAGCTTGCTGCCCAAGGCAGCCCAGAAGCTGCTGAACTCTGCGGCCAGGCACTGCTTCAGCTGCCAGAGGGCCCAGCCAATGAACACCAGGTTGAGGGTCAACACCTGCAGGCGTGGGTCAACGCAAGCAGGCATACGCATGTCTCAGTGACTGTTCTTTTGCCTTCACTGGGTGCACCAGATGAACACGACGTTGAGGGTCCGCACCTGAAGATTAGCACCCAGGCAGGCGGGCGGGCAAGCAGACGGGTGGCCAGGCTCACTTGGCTACAGAGTGCAACCCAGTACAAGGCCAAGCACGTGCACGCAGGGCATGGATGCGCCAGAGAAGACTGCAGCTGGCACAGCAAGAACAACAGCAGATGCAGCATGTGTGCCCCGCCATGTGCGATCTGAGTGCTTGCTGCTGGTGTCCGACTGAGGCTGCTGGATGCTGCATACTTGGCTGCCTCTGCGCACAATCGCAGCCATTTCCATTACAAAGAAAAGGATGGAAATTGCCATAACCAACCTGAAAGGCTTACCGCTGCGCCCATCGCGATCTTGTACGATTCGGGCGGCACCTTCCCGTCGTAAGACGGGATAAAGGACAGCGCCGCAAAGCACATCACGAAGATGCACGTGAACGCGAACAGCTGCACGCGATGCTGCTGCCTGTGCTTGTAGGGCTCAAAGGCCAGCAGCATCACGATGTTGAAGGCACAAAAGGCTGCCATGGTCAGGGTCTGGTAGTGGGGGCCAAGCGCCAGACCAAACACTGCATGCACGTGAACATGAACATGAACATGAACGGGTGTTGCAGGGCAGGAAAGAACCTTGCAGGCCACCGGCAGCAGTAGGAATCCAGCACTGCCAAAGTGTATTAGGCATGGAGGTTTGATGCTGCAGTCATGCAGTGGACTTCAAAATTGCAGGGCGAATCATTCGCACCAGTGGTGCTGGTCTGGGGCTGTATCATTGGTGACACCAAGCAGCGTGAGCAACTGCCATATGGCAAGTTGAGCACACAATTTGCTGCCGCTGATAGTATGTCGACACGGTTGGCACTTCCAACTAGGAGTGTGACACGTCTGCATTGCTGACATGCCTTCACAAGGCCCTTACAGCGGCTGTCACAGCCGTAGGCTACAGCCGCTGTAAGATAGTTGCCCGCATGATGCAGGCAACTATCTGGAGGACAAGGGGCGTGCAATCAAGCAAACTGTACTGCTCATAGAGAGCGCACTTACCAGCAACTATGCACAAGAGTGTTGTCTGCACGATGACCACAGCTTCCCATGCTGCTCTGTTGGGCTTGTACTGCCTGCACACGTGTACACGGGGTCCCAACAGCAGGGGGTTGCTGTATAATTTGCGCACAGTGTTCACTCCTCACCTAAGAATCCCACACGACCATATGCCACTTGAGTCAAGAGCAACTCAATCGTGCATGAAGGTCACAAAAGCAGCGTCTCCGCAGTAGGCAGGGTAAGGGGACACAGCATTTTTCGTAGCCATACAGACCAAGCTATCGCTGAGACACATTCGCCATGGTAGATTCGGCATGCGCACACATCCGCAGCCCATCGTTGATAACAACTCACCGATAAATGAATCCGAAGTGACGTTTGAGCTGCGGCGAGTCCAGGCGCCCGCGGTTGAACCACACCAACGCTGCAATGCTGATCGGTACCACCACGCACAGCAGCGCCACGAGAGGGCCGCCCAACATCCACGCCCATTTAGCATGCCACCCTGACCAACACGCCTGGTTTGGCCCTGCAACCCAGTAGCTACCAGGCGCCAAACCCGCCCATGCATACGGGCTCGCCTTTGAATCGTCCAACGGAATGCATGCGAAAAAGCCCAGACCCGACCTCACGAGCGCAGGAAGGAAGAAAAACACCGTCACCATGAACAGCACGAGTGTCAGCGTCCCGAAATGCTCGAAAACGGGCTTGCGCTGGCCGGTCCCGCTGCTGCTCCTGCTGCGTGCTGCTCCGTTTTGGCCGCAGGAGAGACCAGAAGACCGCACCAGGATCAGGCAACGGACAAGCAGCTCCACCAGCCAAAGCACGAGGAACACGGCCAGTGGCATGACGATATAAACGAGTTGGCGCTGGATGTCTGGCGGGATGTGCCAGGCGTGTACGTTGTACAGGCACTCAAGGGCCAGGGCTTGAGAGGACCCCACGCTGTACAGCCACTGAGAAGGGGGGAGGGGGTCAAGGCGGAGGTGCGGAGTACAGCAAATCAAAACCCCACAGTCACTGTATTGCAAGGGGCCAGGCGCAAGTGCAGGTGCGGGTGCGGGTGCGGGTGCGGACGCATGTGCGTGTACGGGTGCAGGTGCAAGTGCAGGTGCGGGTGCGGGTGCAGGTGGGATGTGCCAGGCGTGTACATTGTACAGGCACTCCATGGCCAGTGCTTGAGAGGAACCCACGCTGTATAGCCACTGCGAGGGGCGGGGAGGTAAAGGCCGGGGGCAGAGTAACTCTAGACAAAACCCACAGTCAATATGTTGCACACGGCGTATGTACAGGATCAGGTGCACGGCGGGCCACAATACTGTGTTATAGTGCGGGTGCGGTGCGCCCACGCCACGCTTGTACAGACACAGTGAGGACATGTTTGGCACGTCTACCTCCCCGTTCACACACGCCATACCCCCACCCACTCATTTTCCCCTCCCCGTCTGCTGACCTCCCATCCCACCCGCCCAGCCCACCCCTCACTCACTGTAAGAGCCTTGCTTGGTTCAGACAGGGTAACAGGCCAGGACACGCGCAGGTTTGCGATGATGACCATGTACTGCATGCACACAATCAGCAAGGGAAGGGTGTTGAGCAAGTGCGTCCAGCCGACCAATAGTCTAAACTGACTGTTGACGGCTGGCTTGCTGGGTGATCTCGATCGCCCTCACACCTGACCTGACCAACTGGGGTACGACAGGCCCTTCGGGGCACCCTCATGAGCCCCTGGCTCGCTGGCTAGTGCCGAGGTTGGGACTCTGTCCCCAATTACTGTACTGTACTAAACAACAGACACCAGAGCAAGCCCAACCAAGAACTTTCAAGCCCCAAACCCGCAACCTGATCAAACCCTCGGCCCTCAACCCTCGGGGAAGTTCCCACCTGAATATACAGCACTAGGACCCTGAGGATGTCCGAGGTACGGGCAAGGTATGACGCACCAGTCCCCCCTCCTGATGGTGACGTCGAGCTGGCACTCAACAAAGCGCCGCCTGCTCCACCGCTCTGCACAGATGCACTGCTTTTGGAAGGCTTCAGTCCGCTGGATTGTACAGATGCACTGCTCTTGGAAGGCTTCAAGGAACTGGCTTGCATGGATGTGCTGCTTTTTGAACATTGCACGCCACTGGCCGTCGCTGGCCCAGCAGCAGTAGAGCTCGGTGGCTGGGCCTCCTCCACATCCAACCTAACATCGACCGCATCAGCGCCTCGGCTGCTGCCGCAACAGGTGAGAAAACCTGGCCACTTGTGCCCAGCCCTAGGGTCCAAACCACTTTGCTGTGCGCTGGTTGGACTAGCAGCATTAGCCTTGGCGGCGACTGGCTGCGCAGCAGCAGCGGTGGCGGCGCCGGCGCCGGCCTTGCCAGCATGAGATGGTCCAGATGCAGCTGCAACTGCTGCTGCTGCTGCTGCTGCTGCTGCTGATGCGTTGTTGTCGGTGATGGTGAGCCATGTGAGCATGCGCACCAGCAGTAGTGCGGCAATGAATGCGGTGACGTAAAGCACCGCAGCCGTGCTGCGGGGTAGGCAGGGGTGGCACGTGAATGCCGCGGCTTGGCCATAGCTGTGGACGGACACAACACAAAGCAGCGCAACATGTCATGTTATTCAACAGTGAGGGAAGAAGCATTGACAAAAGAAGCCTTGAGCCGGTTATAGTCAAAACTGCAGGCATTGCCAAATCGAATTTGGCGCACACTGTGTGTGCCGTGCCTGCCGTGATGGGGCGCGGTGCCTTGTCTAGACAGAGTGCACAAGCAAGTATGCACTTCAGCCAGCATGGTGAGGAAGTGAGGGCAGCTGGGCAGTCACACATGCGCTTTCCTTGAATGAACGTGCGGTGTCTTGCATTTCTGAGCCAGCTCTTGCATTTCTGAGCCAGCTCTTGCATTTCTGAGCCAGCTCTTGCATTTCTGAGCCAGCTCTTGCATTTCTGAGCCAGCTCTTGCACTTCTGAGCCAGCTCTTGCATTTCTGAGCCAGCTCTTGCATTTCTGAGCCAGCTCTTGCATTTCTGAGCCAGCTCTTGCATTTCTGAGCCAGCTCTTGCACTTCTGAGCCAGCTCTTGCACTTTGGTCCAGACTGCGCCTCTGCTTGCTAGGCAACAGCCTGAATGCTGCTATCGAAGGCACTCTGCCAGTGTGAATTGAATGTCTGTAATGCCCTTCCGCCCAGCATTCACAGGCTTGTCAGGACCTACCCTGGTTCGCAGCTGCCACAGAGATTCCCTGAGTAGCCCTGTGCACAGAGCAGCTCCCGGGCGTCAGCTTGTGTCAGGTACATTGTGGCTCCACTGTCCAGGGTTGCCAGCATGCTCCGCCCTGTCTTGGTGACGCCGCTGCCGCTGCTGCTGCCGCTGCTGCTGCTGCTGCTGCCGGGCTTCAGCAGTTCCTTGCTGACGTTTGCCTTGCACTCGAAGGCAAAGTTGTCTGCATGTCCAATCGTCATGGGGGCCGCGACATTGCTGTTGCTTGGCACCACCTCGCAGGACATCAAGGCACTGCGGTCACCGCTGCATGCTGCAGGGTTGGGACACCTACACACAGATTGACACACATGCATTGTGGATTTCATGCGATCAATACACATGGAGGATTCTCTTCGTGAGGACACCCTCAGCCTTGCAATGCCAACTGAACTCCCCCCCCCCCCCCATGGGGGCCGCCCCCGCTGTCGGGCAGCCTGCAGGAGTACAGATGCAGCAGCTGCCTCAGGAAGGCACCGCACTCTTGTGATGTGTGTTGTGCGGGGGTCTGGTGGGGGCGGGGAAACTGGGTGGCTACTCAGTCACAGTGTGCAACAGTTGGTGTACTCGCACAACAAGAGTCCTGCAAATGCACTGCAGTTTCAAACTCCTGCCACAGACGTCAGCAAGTGCTACATGGCCGAAGAGCTGAGTGTTCCTTTCTTACGGGTGAATCTGGGGTGACATGTGGGAGGATGACCAGTAGCCCACATCCGGCACAATCTGCGCCCCGCCCTGGCATACAGCGTTCTGGGGGCAGCTATCACACGTGAAGTTGGCGGGGTCGAGGCTGATGCCACACAGGAACAACCGTTGCGGCAACAAAGTGACAGTTAGTGTGACAAGGACAACACATACACAATGATGTCCACAACCGTGTTGGCGCTGCAAAAACTGGACCGCTGATGGTGTGACGTAGCTACAGCACTTTGCAACAACCTCTGTACTTGTTCAAGTTTACAGTCCATCATGCAGGATGTGCGCAGCTGTAAGAGAGCAAGTGGCCTGAAGCTGCGCAAACCTCTGCGGCCTGAACAGCAGAACAAAGAAGGATGAGAACTGGCTTACAGATTGGAGTGCACAGCGCACGTGCTGCAACCTGTATTTGCACAACACCGTGATATCATTGAGCAGCAACACTCCTCACCTGTACGTTCCAGGTCCGCATGTGTCGCACGAGTCCCCCAACACGTTTGTGGTCTCGCCGATGATACAGGTCCTCACACCAACTTTGACCTAGCCACGAAAACAGCCACACGAGGGAAGCGCTGTTTGTTGGTTACCGTCGCAGTTCTGCTCGACTCGTCAGCTGCGAACCGCGGCGAAGTCGCGGCGCGACAGCGCGACAGGCCAACTCAACATACACTCACAATAAGATGGGATCAATGTCAAGCATCCTGCATTTACCCCCCCCCCCCCCCAAACCTGCCACCCTTCACCTCTGCTGGCGTGATGTTCCTGAAGTCAGGGGCTGCTATCAGCACGTAATAGTTCCCAGGCTTCACCGTCAGCTTGACATCTTTGAGGACAGCAACACCGCTGGCATTTGAGTTGGCAGCCGACAGCACACCAGCCTCCACGTGCCCCTTCAGAGTGGCCTGCAATTGCGCAGCAATGGCAACGAGTTGACATACCAGCCCATGAAGTCATACGATTGCTGTTGTAGCAAGGTCACGCCTCAGTGTAGTTTCCACTTGTGCTGCCACAGGAGCCATGTTGAGCATGGCTTGTGCATATCGCTCCGCAGAGCGCAACTGACAACAACAAAGCATACAGACTTCTGTTCCCCTGCCCTGCCCTACCACAAGTCAAACTGTTGATGCCAGTACCGTCCCAAGCTATAAACAACATCGCCTGAGGTGGCCTGCTCTTTTATGAGTGCTCCCAAAGGAGACGCACCTGCACATGCACCCCACCACTTGCCACTCCCAAGCGGCCTTTCAGCTTCACAGTAATGGTCAACGTCTCGTTCCTCCTCCTCCTGCTTGCCAACCGCACAAACCGGTCACTCAGTGTGACAATGGACTCCAAAGGCGTGGAGATGTCGGAGTCGAAGGTCGCATCGTTGCCTGTTGCGATCACGAGCAGCGCAGGGTCCACGAGAGCAGCCTCGCCACCAAAAAACACGCCGCCTCCTTTGCTGCCAGCTGTGTTTCTGGAGATACGAGGTCGGCGGGAGGGTGTGTCTGAGTCGTGTGCGTTCATGCTGATGTTGAGGCTTGTGCCAGCGCCAAGCAACACAGCTCCGCCGTCGCCTGTGCAGCATTGCAACAACAAGCCACACACGTCCTACGCTGTGAGAAATGTCTGCCAAAACAAGGTGGTGACAAGATATCCGCCAGCCATGCACTGCCCGCTGCCCCCCCCCCCTCCCCCTCCGGCCCCCCCCTCCCCCTCCGCCCCCCCCTCTTCCACCCGGCCCCCGCCGCGCTCCCCCCGCCGCGCTGAAAGTGGAGGAGGCCCACCAGCCCTGCAGCCCTCACACACCTGAGGCTGTGTTGTGCTCCAGCACACATGCATCTTCCAGGCGGAGGACCGAGTTTGTTGTCAATGCAAGAGCACCTCCATTCATAGCAGAGTTGTTGGCCATAAGGGTGGAACCAGCCAGGACTGCTGTTGTGCGGGACTCCAGCGCAACGGCGCCGCCAATGCCACCTGATACACATGGCAGTACATGTGGTATGCACATGCAGGATTCAAACAATTGCCACATGGCAAATACATACTCGGATACTTGCGCACTACCCAATTGTATGGTTGTACTCTCCAGTGAGATCCTGTTTGCCTTGCCATATTGCGCTGAGTGCCACGCTCGTGTACGGGCCATGTACGGCCATGTATATACGCCTGTTGTACTACAACGGAGTACATGCAAAATACATGGCTGCCCGATATTAGAGACGTGGCTGGCGTGAGCTCTCAGCTGCATACCTACAGGTGCAACATGCACAACATGCACTACAATATGTGTGTGTTCCAAAACCCGCAACCTGCACACCCCATTACCATCAACATCAGATGTGAGTGTGCTCAAGCCTCAACCTTGCACCAAACACAGTCCGACTGTCAGTGACTGACTGTGATAGTATCACCTGGTGCCGAGTTGTTGACAATGCGGCTGCCGTTGAAGAGGACGTCAGAGAGCTCCATGGCACACACCACACCACCCTGCTGTTCTGCCCAGTTGCCTGAAAAGACGCTGCCTTCATAGGCCAGCATGTGCCCGATGTTCTGCGACATGCAACGCCAGGTGTCTCATAGTATGTGCAAAAGTGATCAGGCTAACATGATAGCCGCTGTTGGAAAAGGGAGGAAGCAATGGCTCTGTGTTTCTGACTCCAACGTGTGTGGCGTGATGCATTCCCACCAACCCCATCAACACGCCCACGGCAACCCCACCGGCAGACTCTGAAACTGCCAGCTGTGAACGCTGCACTGTGTGCTTGTGTGACTGTATGCACAGCACAGCACCCAGAGGATGTGCAGCACCACGCACCTTGTAGAAGCATGCTGCTGCTATGTGACAGCCCCCCAGCCCACACGCACATACACTCCCTACCAACCAATGGTGTACTTTACCAGCCAGCAAAACAGCTGAAGAGGCTGGGTTATCTCACTTGGTTTACCCGCCAGTACAAGTGGATATTCATGTCCTTATCTTGGTTAAAGTCTTTACTGGGCAGGTTTTGTGCACAAACTGACAGATAATCCCTGCAGGTACTTGGCAGGTTACCGGTGATGGACAGCAAGATAACCTGCAGTTAACCAACCAGTGCCTGCCTGGGTTTTGTCCTGGTGGGCTCACTGGAGGCCATGCAGGGTGCTGCTGCTGCTGAGTGCCACTGCTGAGTGCAGTGCCTAGCAGGGCTGTGAAAGTATGCTGCTTACTATCTGCAGGCACGCAGAGCAAATGGTGCTGCCAGTCAGACAACAGATCCCTACTACTGTCCCTCTCCCCCACACCCCTTAACACACAAGCATGCGCATGCCCCCCCCCCCCCCCCGGTCCCCACTCCCTCGCCGCGTACCCTGCCTAACTGCGCACCTGTAGTGCCGTCACACCGCCCCCGTAAACACCACACCTTTTCCGACCCCCCCCCCCCCCCCGGCCCCCCGCCCCCTCTTGCCCCCCCCCCCCCGCCCCCTCTCCCCCAGGGCCCCCCCCCTCCTCCGCTGCCTGCCCTGCCTAACTGTGCACCTGTAGTGCCGTCACACCGCCGCAGCTTGCTGAGTTGCCCACCACATTTGTGTCGTAGAAGTAGATGGTGGACTGGCCCTGTGCAGCTGCAACAGCAATACATGCAGAACCGCATTGCATTCTGGCAGCATTCACATATTTTTTGCACCCTGCTACAACTCCAATCCAAAAGCGTTTCACATCATTGCCAATCATTATGCTGCCGACCTCCTACTGGTGTGTTCGACACTCAGCTGGTTAGCAGTGCATGTAGCTTGCTCACACATTTTCAGCCACAAGCTCGTCAGTCAAGATCCAACACAAGCTGCCATAAGCCAGTTGGCTGATGTGTGCTAGGACCTACCTGCCACACCACCGTAGGCACCAGCGCCCTTCCATGATGCCCTGTTGTGCATCAGTGTCGTATTCCCCTTGAACACTATGATGCCCCGGTCCTGCATGGGATTGGAATGTTGATTCCAACACAAGGTACACACAGCGAGCTGCGTGTCAGCAGAGGGATTGCATGCGTACTCATGCATGCCCCCTGGGATCTGTCCTACAAGGAAAGTCAAACAATGACACTGGTGCGAAAGCCAGGGCGTGTGCTGCGCCTGTTTGAGCCGTACTGGAAGCACCAGCACACAACAACACAGCTTCAGCAGTCGAGTGGTGCAACTGGACAGCCCCTCCCCCCCCCCCCCCGCCATGCTGGCTCAGCCTGTGCCACAGCCTGGGGCACGGTGCCCCAACCCACCGCGATAGCAGCTGCTCCTCCGTATTGTGCATTGTTCTCGATCGCCAGGCTGTTGGAGTCGAAGGTGATGTTGACGTTGTTCTGTCACCAAGCAGCAGCAGCACCACCACCACCACCAGCAGCAGCAGCAGCAGCAGCAGCAGCAGCAGCAGCACCGATATGCGCAGTTGCCAGCAAGCCAGTTGGGTGTGTAGTTAATCAAGATACGATCATCAATGGCATTGCATGCAGTCAGCATGTGCAGCTCTCACTCAGTTGCAGGCAGGTGTGGCTAGAATATGTTTGGTTCAGCTGGGTCAAAAACATGACTTTGCCACATTGCATAATTCAGCTTGCAGCTGTGCATGCCTCACCCCCCATATGCAGCGGTCCTCCTCACCTGCCCTGCTGCTGCCCCTCCAGAGTTGGCTCCAGGCAGAAGCAGAGGCAGGCACAAAAGCAGCAAGTCAGCTCACAGATCAAGCGTCTACATTCAGGCTTTCATTCATGATAAAGCAGGCACTCAGCACACACCAGGTGTCATGCCGCAATAGTGGCCGCCTTGTGGCCATGATTGGTCAAAGTGCTAGCGCCCAGCCCCCCCCCCCCCCTCCGGACGGTAAAACCCCGGGTCACCTGGGTGACTTGAGCAGCGGGTGCAACCCAGGTAATCCGAGCAGAAGCAGCACTAGAAGCGATGCAGCTGAAATCTGGTTCACTGCAGCTGCCCAGCCAAACGCAGGCCTCTTCTGTGGTGCAGCTGTCGCTCCAACCCAGCATGATGCCTGCAAGGGTTCATGGTCTGCCGTACGAGTTGAAACCTGCACCACAGCTTTTGGAAGCTACTCACCAGAATTGTTTCGCCATATAGCGCCGTTGGTGGACAGGACGGTCGCATAGCCCTTGCAGCAGCACAAGCGGCAGAGTCTAGGCGTCGACGTTGGCATAGTCGATAATTGCAAGCAGGTCGCTGTCGGACTGCAGATAGCGCTGTTTCTGCCTGGCATGTGCAGCAGCATTGGCTCAACTTGACAGCTACATATTGTTCACACGCTCTTGCATCACTTGATGAAGCCAGCTGGTGGTTGAAATGCTAGTCTGCCAGTGGCTGCAGCACACAGATGTGAGGCAAGCTGTTCACAGCCACTCATATGAACTTCACAGCACATGTACTGTACTGAAGTGTATGTGTCACTGGCAGCTGTTTTAGACAGCATACCTGTGACCCCACGCCTCCTCCACCCATCTTGGCCACGTTTGAGTGCATTGTTGTGTGGGGACCCTTGATGTGGATCATAGACGTGGATTTGCAAGCGCCCGCTCCCCCTGATCGAGCCAAACACGCGCCGATAAGGACGAGCACAACACAACCTTGACAAGCTGATGTAATGCTGCATACACGGCGTAGTTTTGCAGAGCAGCAGGTCTTGCACTGGCGCCACATACACTCACAGCTGCGCCGAACATCACACATCACTGCTACAGGGCTCTGTTACCCGGTCAGCCTGTGACAGGCTTAGGCACAACGAGCTAGCGAAGCCAACCGCAAGCCTACCACACGCTAAGCTTACCATATTCTGCCTTGTTGTTGTGGATGACGCTCCCACCAGCGACTGTCAGAGTGGCCGATCCGTCCGCTTGCAAGGCCCCGCCCCACACGCCAGCGGCGCAGTAGCTGATGCGAGCTCCGCCAGTCACGAGGATAGTGCTCTGATCCCGCGCTGTCAAAGACCCTCCGGAGTTATAGGCATAATTGTGTGACATCGTACTACCGTTGACAACCACGGACGACGAACCCATGGCATGCACGCAAGAGCCCCAGACGCCACGATTGTTTGTCATGATGACACCCCTTCCCAAGAGAAGGTTTGCGGACTCCTTGACTGCAAACACGGACAGCACGCTGTTGCGAACCACTCGAGCCCGCTCAACACGTGCCTGGATGTTGTGTCCGAGCACCACGACCGCGAGTCCCCACGCAAGGGCGTTATCCACTCCGGTAGTTACCGGCGCGTGAACGTGCAGTCCAGCAATGTCGACCATGCTGAACGTAAGGTCGTATCTGCCGCAAAATCCAATCAGCCCGAAAACGTACGTCTGGCCAGTCGTGGCTCGCTGGCAGGAGGCATCACCAAGCACCACATTCACGCCCTACGCACAGGGTGTGTGTGTGTGTGGGGGGGGGGGGGAATGTCAGCTCGTGGACATGCTGGAAGCATAAGCAAGCACCATAATTACGTCCTGCAGACAAGGGGTTGCTTTTGTGCAGAGACAAACATGTCAGCTTGTAATTAGGCATGAAGCGCACGCCTCCACTAATGCCCACATACAACGCTCACACCGTCACTGACGGCGACCGTCACACCCTATGGTTTTGTGTGGGGACAAAGGCGTGATATGATGATCAACATGCAGGCAGGCAGGAAGTGTCAATGCGCACCACCTTCACGCAAGACACACATTGTTGTATGATGGGATGGGTGACAGCCCAGGTCAGCACAATGTCCCAGTCAGTTGCTGCTGCATGGTGTGTAAAAGGCACAGCTCATGTCAGCTTGTGGACAGGCATGCCCTGATGATTACATGATTGGAAAGGAACATGCACGCACAGCCAAAGTCTGTTTGCGATATCTTCTCGTTGATGGCACTGCCACATTATGTAGTACGGGGTCCACTGATGCTATAAATGGCACGCATGTGCCGCTCTGTGTGCTGACGCTGTGTGCTGTAGCTGTGAGGCAAATACTGAGCAAGCTTTGGGTGTAGGGTGTGACGGTGTGGCAGCTCAGTGAGACTGCTGATGTGTTCTCGCCATTAGGCCCTGAGGCTTCCGATCATGTAGTGTGTCACCCCATGCAACCTCACGCGTGTAGAGGCACCCTCTACTGCTATTCCTTTTGGGTTTGGGTTTAGGATCCTTGTGTGCACGGTTGCAGGACGACCACATCCGTTTGGCGGTTGCCCTACTACAGCAACTCTAGGGCAGCCCTAGTGCCCCGGTCACGGCACCCCACCCCCCCCTCGCCCCTAGCTTGATGTACATGCATCTGACGCTGTGGCTGGTGCTGCTGCACATAATCACAAACAATCATGTGCGTCTAACTGATTTTCTGGAAGCTTCTTTGATAGCTGCTCCTGCTTGGCTGTTGTGGCTGCTGTTGCCAATGCTGCACCTGCTGCCAGTACCAGTACTGCAGCAGAGCGGACCAGGCACCCAACCCACCTTGAAACCTCTGGTGTGTGCAGCGGTAATCCACGTACGATTTATGGAAATGGGGACTTGCTGACCGGCAGGAACCGTTGAGCACGTCAGTTGCAACTCCTGGATGCCTTGGTCTGTGAGCTTATGGTCAATGTCTGTGGTAACTGGCCCGCCCACTTTCAAGTCTTTCCCGACAAGCTTGAGCTCGCATGTGGCTGAAACAAGAGAAGCACCCAACCCTGGTTGTGTCACTGCTGCTCCCGCAGTTGCGAAAACCGAGATGATGGTTCCCAGCACAGTCAGGAAGCACACAGCCCACGCCATGGGCGAAATACACTTTCAGGCCAGTATAGTAATTGGAAAGAAACTGTCTGATGCAGCTAGCAGCGTCCAAGCCAAGACTGATCATCAATCAAGCCTCTTGCTATGCCCTGTCAGACTGACCCTTTCGCATTTTGGGCCCAGAGCAAAATCAATAACTGCAGCACCAGGTGAGTGAAGATCACATCCTCAGCTTGCATACTTCCCTCTTCTTGCGCAAATATACGCAATGGCACTCTCAGTGATCAGGACCGCAACTGCAATCCTTCTCGTGTGCACCCTCCTGCACACTGTGGGTGCCCAGGTAAGCTCTATGTGTCTGATATCTTGCTGACTGCTGGTATCGTGAGCTTCATGTCGCCTGTGATGAGTGTGCAAAACCCACTGGGCCTCATCTGCTTTGCAGTACATACTTAAAGCACCATCCTGGTCTGTTTGTATCAGTGCGGTATGAAACTGTTCTGTTAGTTCTCGACGATGAGAGTGCGTGCGCCCTAGGTATCGAACTGCTGTGTATCCTCTACCTGCTTGCAACTGGACCGCTTGGGTCTCAACCCTGCTGCTGCTGATGCTGCCGCTGTTCCCGCCTGCTGATATCATCGATGCTGCTGCTTTCGAACAGCCTTTCGGTGGCTGCCAGTGCGTTAAGAAGCAGCTGATAAACAACTGCCCTGCTATCTGCAAGTGCCTGTTGGCACAGGGCCAGCCTGTGGGCAGCCAGAAGCTGTGTGAGGAGGTCTGCAAGTAAGCATGCATACAGGGCTATGGGTACCCTGGGGTAGCTAATCTGCTGCTGCAGCACGATCTGCAGCAGCACACCGTGCCCTTGTGTATTGAGTAACCCAGTTCTTAGCTAGAGGCACAGTCTCCCCTGCAGTCCCACTCTCCGGGACCGCGAGTGAGAACCGACATCGCCGTGCTTTGTGACAGCACAGTACAGCAGTCCAACTGCACAGCTATGACAACAACTTGAACCCATACTGTATGTACTCAAACTTGGGGCTTACCGTCTCAGTAAGATCAGCCGCTCATAAGCACCGTCTGATGCACCAGTCAGAAGTGCTCAGGTGTGTCCATGCCTACCACCCACATCTATGCATTCCCATGGCTACCACCCACATGTATGCATGCACGTGCCTACCACCCACATGTCTGCATGCACGTGCCTACCACCCACATGTCTGCATGCACGTGCCTACCACCCACATGTATGCATGCCCCTGCCTACCACCCACCGTGGCCCATGATGGGCACGTGCTCCTGCCTACCACCCACATGGGCATGTGCTCCTGCCCCTGTCTTTCCCTTGCAGTCCCTGTGACGCTGAGTTCAAGAGCAAGGGGTGCCCCACAGACGACAAGCTGCCCATACCCTGCATGCGCCCGGCCAGCTTTGGCGCTGCCGTGCAGAAGTGTGACTCAGTGAAGAACAAACAGTGTGACCCACCAGGGCAGAAGAAGGTGCAGACTGAGAGAGCCCTACAGGCAGGAAGCTGTTTTACTAACCTGGTTTGGGTGCACTATGTGCTCTTTTGAGGGCAGTGGATGTTCCCTGACCTGATCTGAGCGTGCTGTATGGCCTTCAAGTTGGGGCTCTGTCGGGATGATCAGGTTGCATGTCAATCGTGGGGGTCGCGGCCTCAGCTGTTCGAGGCTTGCTTGCAGGGTGCATGCCCAGCTGGGGCATCTTGAGATAGCAATGCAGTAGGGGGAGTGTTTGAGTTGAGCTCTTTGTCAGTTGCCTGCATGGTGAACATCAGGCAAGCCTTGCTGCTGTGACCGTGCGTGGCTGAGCCGTTCTCGCCTATGGAAGCATCATGAATCATTCAGTGCCGGTCAATTGTGCATGTGGCTGGATGTCACACGTGACATGGGTACACCCCTGCTTGTTGTAGTGCTTGACTAGGTCCAGACTCCGAAGTCTTGGACATGTCGGGCCTCAGATGCTGTTGTGTTGGTGGTGTTAAAAGGCATGCATGCATAATTGGTCATCGTGACAGGATCCACCGTGGGTGTGAGGTTACACCATATACAACATCCAAACAGGGCACTTTTCATCACGCCTTGCCAGCGCGATGGCGGTCGTTGCCTACACATGCAATCCTTCACCTTCCATACCCACCGGGGTCCTAGGAGGATCCTCCATACCCTCCAAACCCTCCGGGTCTGGGAGGTGATGTTCCTGACCAGCTCGCCCTTGCATCCTCCCGCAGCTCTCCCGCCACAGCCTGTGCTGCTGCAAGCACTGCAGGCACATGTAGTGGTTTGAGTTGTGCTGTCGTGTGCTTTGTTGCGCAACCCTAAACCCACAGCAGCATCACACCCTGCAGCCAGCGATTGCCAGCAACTGTGCCAGTCTTTTATGGCTGAGCCCTGTGTGCTGAGCATCGCTCTTTCCCCCTTTTGTCCATGCTGTTTGTGTTTGTGTCGCCTGGACTGTTGCATGACTGAGGTGAAGAGGTGTGGCCCACTTTTGTTGCACACGAGCTGTTGTGTCCCTGCCGTGGCTGTGTCCTTGTTTTCATGTTTGATATTGGCCTCTTGAAGCACCCTGCTACGCCGCATGAGGTTGTTGCCTGTGGGGTCCTCCTTTCTCCTTTGGTTGCTGCCGCTGAACACATGCTACTCTTGCAGCAGTGGTACATCGGCCCTGGGCTCTTGTATCTGCAACAAGGTTTGCACTGCACATGAGTCATCATCATACCATATTTGTGATGGCTGAGGCATCACACACCCAGCGTGGGTGACGTTGTCATGCACGGTCAGAGAAGAGAGAGAGATGACGCGGAGTCCCAAGGGGAGAGACGTGTGTGACTGCTCTGCAGTCGCCACGTCCCCACCTTGCCCCCAGGTGCAAGAGACACCCTAGGGGTCAAGGGGGTTGTTTAAGCTTTCTTCTCTTCTTGTGTGAGGTTTCATTTTGGAGGTGCACTTCGTTTTTTCCTTTTGCTCCATGTTGATCTGGCGTATGTTTGTGCATTTTTGATGGCTGCATGTCTTGTGTTCCATTTTCTTCCACATCTACCTGCCAGGTGGTGCAGTCTTCCTCAGCAGTCTAGGCAATGCTGGTCCTACAATGCATGGTCATTTACTGGCTGGCAGTCCCTGCTCCTGCTTTGGGACGGCTCAAGCTGATGAGTGCCCTACCACACCGTCGTGAGATGATTTCGTGACCACTGCTCGGCTACGCCTGTACATTTTGCTGAAGTCTTTTCTGTACTGCTCACTGTCGTGCCTTTTTCAAATGACAGCTGTCACATGGCTGGCAGTGCCAGCCCTTGCTTGAGATGTCACTATTTGCAGTAGACATTGTGACTGGGGTTTGCTGAGTGCCCAGCGGGCTGAGCATGATGCTGACCGTGTTGTGGACCCAGGTAAAGGAAGAAGATACGTATTCACCCCCTTGACTTCAAGACCCTAGTGATCCGAGCGTCGGACGGACCCCATCTCTGGCTACCCTGTGGAAAACAGTTGATTACACCGCTCTAAGCAACCACCCCCGTCCAACATATGCAAACTTTGAAACAAGCTCTGCAGCGCGAGCCTGGCTGCTGCTGCGTGTTATGGTGTCAGCTGCCAAGGGCAGGCCACAACACCTGACAACACCTCCCCCCAAAACAAGCTATCACAAATACGCTGGCTATTGAAACAGCAAAGTGTGCGCGCACAATCTTGACCTCAGGTATACACACTGCCTTGGACACAGGCCAAATCAACCCTCAAGCTTGCCAAACCTGGTGCGAAAGCTCGATCCCCTACTAGGGTTTGACCCTGCAAGCCAGCGAGGCAACCCAGCCAACCAAGTCAGGCACAACACAAGATGGAAGGCTGCATCTCCAGCCAACCCAACTCTTTTTTTCAAGGGGCACACACAGCACTACAAGCAGCAGCAAACTGATCAGTGGTCGACCCCAACACCAATCAACCAGGGCATGGGGGCACTCTGAAGACCGGCTCCCAAGATCCCCACTTGACTGGCTGCCAAGCACTGCCGCTGCTTTTGCTGCTGCTGCTGCACAAGGGCGTGCATTGCTGGTGCCTGTCTAGCTGCTTGCTGGTGCTGCTGCGTCCTGGGTGGTGGCGATGGTTGGTGGCGCCACGGTCATGCTGGCAGGACGGGGGAGATATCAGACGGCCTGGAAGGAGGGGGGGGGAGATATGGCAACAGGAGGGGATGGTGAGGTGTGCGTCTGTGTTGGTGACTGATGCATGATGGTGCAAACGTTGGTGGTCCAATTCATCACTTGGCACACCACACAGAGAAGAATATCCCCCCCCCCCAGGCCCCAGCCTGTCAAGGCAAGCGCCCCCTGCCCCCGCTCTCCCCAACCCCCGCGACCTCTCTCGCTTGCAATACAGACACCCCCCCCCCCCCCCCGCCGCACCCCTCTCCCTCCCCATACCTTGTGACCCCCCCCCCCCCCCCAAACACACGTGATTCATTCGCTGGACGCACTTCCTGTGTCTCAAGACTCACTTGTAGTACTGAGGGATGAGTTCGTCCCTCATCACCCACAGCTGGTAGTCGCCAAAGGGTGCACCGTGGAAGTGCTCCCAGTCCTTGTAGCCACCATCAAGCCACGGCAGAGCACCAGACGGGCTGTGCCCACGCAGCTGTGCAGGGGAGAGGCAGAGGGGCAGCCAAAGGGGAAGGTTTAGGGTGTCAGCATTGAAAACATGCAACAGCATGAGGGGCACAGACAGCGCCAGACGGGCTACGCTCACGCAGCAGTGTGTAGGGTAGGCAGGTGGACGGCAGCAAACGCGAAAAAATTAGGAGGAAGCATGGTGGCAAACACACAATTAGAGGGACTGGACAGCAGGAAAGCATAGCAGCAGTTGAGTGCAAGTAGTGAGTTGGCACCAGAGGGGCTGTACCCATGCACATGCAGGCAGAGGAGCTCCCCCCACCCCATAAACTCTTCCTCACATCTGCCTCCACCTCAGCCATGAGGGTGTTTTCATTGGGTCCAAACATGTGTGGCTTCAGCTGTAGGTTCGAGGTCCCCCCCCCCCCCCCAACAATCCATCCATCATGTCTCCCAGCAATGCCCATGCTTGAATCCCTCCCTCCCCCACCCCCCTCTGCCCTTTGTCAGCGAATGAAAGACCTGCAAACTTGAAGACAAGGACAGCAAAAGAGTACAAGAGTGACCCCCCTCTCACCTCAGCCTCCACCTCAGACATGAGTGTGTTCTCAGCAGGTCCAAACACGTGGGGCTTCAGCTGACCAGCCACCAGCAGGGCCTGGGTGCAGTCAGGGTAGAAGCCCAGGGCCTTGAAGGAGCCCAGCAGGCTGCCAACAACCTGCGCGGGGGAGGGGGGGGGTGATGGGGGAGGGGGCACCAAAGAAACACGTGGCATTCAGAGCCATGCCAAGGGCGCAGTCGGGGTAGAAGCCCAGAGCCTTGAAGGAACCAAGCAGGCTGCCAACAACCTGCATGTGAGCCAGGCCGGGGAGGGGGGGGGGTGGCAGCACTGGGGGGGGGGGGGGGGGGGGGGGGGGGGGGGGCAGCACAGGAAGAGTGGTGCATACGCATGTGCAATGTGGACTTGTTTGTTCAAAAGGGCCAAGAGAGCCCTTGGGCCCCGCCACCAGCAGGGCCTGGGTGCAGTCGGGGAAGGAGCCAAGGGCCTTGAAAGACCCCAGCAGGCTGCCAACAACCTGGGGGGGGGGGGTGAAATACACACAAAGATGTTGCAGTTGCCTGTTGATGGTTCTGCACCAAATCTTGATGGTCCTGCACGAGGTCTGATGCAAATGCAGTCAGGGGTCAAGTGACAATCAAGCATGTCCCTGAAGCAGCCATCAGCCCGCAACAACCTGAGGATGGAGAGGTAGGGGGTGGCAAAACAAGAACAGTGGTAGGTTGAACTCAGTGCCTTGCGGTGTAACCAATCCCTTGGTGATTGCGGCACACCATAGGTCAAACTGCTGACAGCCTGAGTATGCCATACCCCAATGCTGATGCGGGTAGAAGTGTATAAGAATAATGTGAAGAAAGCAATAATATCAATATTGATATAACAACATATTAAGATAATTCAT
Source organism: Desmodesmus armatus (assembly GCA_007449985.2). Lineage (NCBI taxonomy): Eukaryota > Viridiplantae > Chlorophyta > Chlorophyceae > Sphaeropleales > Scenedesmaceae > Desmodesmus > Desmodesmus armatus. Next base: position 80,819 of record VIIQ02000251.1, read on the forward strand.
TATCCTCGTGACCAATGACCAGTGTGTGAAGGTTGAATGGGGGGCACATGGTGGAGGGCCCGTGCACTCACTTCTGCATTGCGCAGCACATTTGTAATACATAAAGCTTAAATCGGTACTACAAGGATGCTCCAAAGCCGTCATATACCTACGGCGTCATATCCCTGTACGGCGTCATATCCCCTTGTGTGGTGTGAGGCTGATCATGCTGGTCTAGTGATCCTGGTGATTTCTTCTTGGGATCTCTTGTGATATTGATGCCGGTGTCTTTGCCAACAGCAACATCACAAGATACACCACCCAGAAGATCCACCAAGATCCACCAGAACGACACCATCAGCTCCACGCACACGTAACCCCCCCCCCCCCAAAACGCATGCACGCACGCACCCCCCACCCAAAACGCATGCACCCTCCTGCCACACATGCACGTACACCCCCCCCTCCCCAAACACATGCACACACTCACACGCCCCCCTCCCCCCAACCAACGCATGCACGCACACGCCCCCCCCCCCAACAATGCACGCACGCACACGCCCCCCTCCCCCAACCAACGCATGCACGCACACGCCCCCCCCCCCCCAACCCATGCACCCACGCACACGCCCCCCCTCCCCCAACCAACGCATGCACGCACACGCCCCCCCCCCCCCCCCAACACATGCACGCACGCACACGCCCCCCTCCCCCCAACCAACGCATGCACGCACACGCCGCCCCCCCCCCCCAACACATTGCCCAACACGCACACGCCCCCCTCCCCCCACCCAACGCATGCACGCACACGCCCCCCCCCCCCCCCCCACACATTCACGCACGCACACGCCCCCCTCCCCCCAACCAACGCATGCACGCACGCACACGCCCCCCTCCCCCCCCCCCCCAAACACAACCACCCAGCCACCCACCACCCCCCCACCCATGGTATCTTCCCTTCAACCTTACAATCAGCTCCTCATTCTTTTGGGTCCACTGGCATCTCATCTTCCCACTGGCATCTTTGTGGGCGGGGAGTACCAATTGACAATTGACTACATGAACGATTGTGTGGACTAGGTTTGAAGGAAAACACCTTGAAGACGGACCTCCGGCTTTGCAGTGGCCCGACTCAACATTAGTGGCGCAAGTAATGAAGTATGGCAGACACATCAATGGTCGGCCATCGGTGTTTTTGCTATACTTCATTACTTGCGCCACAATGACGAGTTGGGCCACGGCAAATGTAGGTAGTGACAGGCTACTGGTGCTGTCACACAAGAAGTGGGCAGTGTCAGCCAGATTGGCGAAAGCCACCCCTGGACGCCACGTGCTGTCTAGGCAACTACAGTGGTGTGTATGCAGTTGATGGTTTTGCTTTAGTCCATCTTGGTGGCCGTCTCCTTGCAGGCTCTGGTGTTGGTAATGCTAGGGCACACCCCTACAATCACAAACACCAGACTCCTCACGGAGACAACAACCAAGATCAACCAGAACAACATCGTCAACTCTGCGCACAAGCTAACCCCCCCCCCCCCCCCCCCACACACACACACAGCGGAGAACGGTTCTCCCCAAACTCCTGGCCTCCATCCGCAGCCCCCCCCCCCCCCCATTCAGCCAGTACAGCCCACCTGCTTGGAAAAACGTTGTCGAGTGCTTTGATCCTGTCCTCATAGATGTTGCGTCAGGTACATACACCATTGCATACGTCTCTGCACCAGCCAGTCAGGCCCAGCCCCCCCCCCCCCCCCCCACACACACCAACACATGTTTCAATGTTTACAATCTGCATCCTCTGATTACTCCCCCCACCCACCCGGCCCAGCCCCTCCTGTGCTCCAGACACACACTCCACCCCCTGCTTGAGCTGGTCGTTGTCGAGTGCTTTGATCCTGTCCTCATGGATGTTACGGGCAAGGGCCACAAACAGGTCGCCACGGTCAACCTACACGACAAAAAGAAGACAGCAGCAGCAGCAGCAGCAGCAGAAGCATGTGTGAACACGATGGCGGTGTGCCTGACCATGGGCACATGCCATGAACAATGCAATACCTCAGTCGACTGCTGCAGGCTTGAGTTTGCAAGAACCACTCCCCATCTCGAGCTGTGACACAGCCCCCCCCCCCCCCCCCCCCCCCCCCCCCGCCGGGCCCCCAACAACTAGACAAGACAAACAGACACATGTTACCCCCTCTTACCTCGTATTTGGCGTATGCTGCAAAGGTTGCTGCAATGTCAGCCAGATCAGCGTTGCTCGCTGCCATGTAGTGGTTGCAGTAGGTGATGCCGTCAGCCACATCGTCCCACAGAGCCATGTCAAAGTGGTCGTGAGAGGCAAACACAGGCAGGATCTTGCACAAACCAGGGGTCTCAAACTCAGTGAAGCGGGCCTGGAAAGGGAAGGGGGGGTGGGAGTTGGGGCAGGGAACAGACACACACATGAAGCAAGGTTGCAGATAGTGAAAGAGAGGCAGACCGAAGAGAGGCCCAAAAAGAGGCCATGTTGGGAGGACAATGGTGTCACTGGTCATGGGAGGCAACACCGGCAGGATCTTGCACAGACCGGGGGTCTCAAACTCAGTGAAGTGGGCCTGTAAATGGAGGGGGGGGGGTGGGAGTTGGGGGAGGGGGACAGACACACATGTGAAAGCAAGCTTGCAGATAGTGAAAGAGAGGCAGACGGAGAGAGTGAGACGTTACAAATACAATGATGTCACATGTGGTTGTGGGAGCAGACACTGGCAGGATCTTGCACATGCCGGTGGTCTCAAATTCTTTGAAGCGCTAGTAAGGAGAACCACACTCCCCCCCACACAACACACCTTCACCATCTCAGCCATCTGCAGGAAGAGGTCCTTCTCATAGCGCCCCACACTGTTGAGGCTACATAACTGGGTGGTACTGACTTGTCGTGGATCGTGGAGCCCCTCTGGAATTGTTGTGCCCCCCAACACTGCCAGAAGATTGCATTCAATGCAGCCCCCCCCCCCCCCCCCCGCGCCCCCTCTCAACCCCCCCCCCCCACCACCCACACACCCACACACAACCACCCACCTTGACAATCTCAGCCATCTGCAGGAAGAGGTCCTTCTCATAGCGCCCACACTGTTGAGGGCAGGGATCAACGCCTCAACCTCAGAGGGACTCAGCTTGGCGACATTGGCCTGTGAAGGTGACACGGCAGAGAACAATGGTCTCAACAAAACGTTTGTTGAGGATGGTGCAATGACTTCAATCCAAAAACCCTATCGAGCGCCGACCGCCCACCGCATGTCTCATCCTCAGCTTGGACATGGATGAGTAATCCCCAGCCCCTTCGTAGACAAAGACGTACAACATACACGCCCAGGGAACTGCCAGGCGCCATGCCCCCCCCCCCCCGGGCGCACGCGCACCCCCCCTGGATGCCCCCCTCCAAAATCCCCCCCTCCACCAGCGGGGTCTTGTAGTGTAGCGCAGCCCTTCCACAGGCACGCCATGACCCCAGAGGCACTGCTATAGATGAAAATATTCCTTTCTCACGTGTCATCCAACTGCAGCTGGGTCATAGGTGCTTTTAGTCCCCCCTCCCCCCGCCAACACACCTGCACTGCAGCCCCCCCCCCCCCCTTGACCCTGAGCTGTGTCATGAGCGTCGCCCAGCCTTCTACACTAGGCACTTGACACAAACACATTAAACAAGAGACGCTGCAAAGCAAACCACACTACACCCCCCCCCCCAACCCCAATTGCCAGTCACCCCGCCCCTTCTTCAAACATGCTCAGCCATGCCTCACCCTGAGTTGTGTCATGAGTGTAGCCCATCCCTCCTTGTTGTCGTAGCCTGTCTCAGCCAGGATGGCAGCCCACTTGGGAACGTCGATGGTGCTGGGCTCAATGAACGTGCCACTCAACAGGAACTGCCCAGGACAAAAACAGAACACAGCATGTTAGTGTCAGTAAGTGGACTACTAAGTGCACACATGTGTGCTGTTGGGCTCAATGAAGGTGCCACTCAGGTAGAACTGTGTATGGACATAAAACATGACACAGCATGTGGATGAGAGAAAGTGTGAAGAGTGAGGAGCTGCACACATCAGCGGTGGCGGGCTCAATGAACATGCCACTCAACAGGAACCGTGGGAAACCAGCACAGCAGCAAAGAATGACACAGGACCGATATGTGGTTATCAGTGCCCGGGCATGCAGAAGGTGGCATCCAATGCAGGGCCACAACCACAAAAAAGTACACAGTCCAGTCCAGTACAGTAATTGTCCCAACCTCGGCACGAGCCAGCAAGCCAGGGGCTCATGAGGGACAACACCACCGCCACCCTCACCTTGTCTGCAAAGTAGTGTATGGCGCCACGTGTGGCTGGTCCATCCTTCAGACCCTGGGACACAGCAGACAGACCAGAGCTCACACCTGCAGCAGCAGCAGCAGCAGCATGGGGCAGCAGCAAGAGGGAGGCAGGATTAAATCAGTCAATATTTGCATATTGCTGGCTTAGCAGCCCCCATCCCACACCACAAGGCGAGCACCGCCCACCTCCACCCCTCACACTATCTCCATGTGTTCTGTCCCCCAACCACCAACAGCACAGGGACCTGGCAGCAACAGCAGCTGCACGCAGCAAGTCCCAAGGTCCCACTAACACCACCCCCAGGCCTCCGTATTGCCTGCCTGAGCTGCAGGGAGGGGGGGAGGGGGGGAAGGGGGGGGGGCAGGGTTGGGGGCCCTGCCACATACATGCGACCCATGTGTGATCTGAAATTGCACTGAACATTGACCCCCCCCCCCAAAGACCCCGACTCCCCTTCCTAAGACACCCCCCCCCCACACACACCCACACACACAGAGTGCGCAGCGCAGCGGTGGGGAGCTAGTGCCTGGCCCTGCTGCACTCCAGCACTGCGTCTGACAGGGCTAGAGTTCAGCAGGGCCTAAGGCCATAGACCCCACCGAAGCGCGATGGCGTGGGTCTACCCCATGCAGCCCCCTTTCATGGCCACGGCCCCCATCTTCCTTTGCCAAGTTTCGCTGCACCTGGCCTGGCTGGCGCCCCTCATCCCTGCACTGTAACCCACTATGGCCCTAGATGATAAGTAGCACAATCTGCCATTATTGGCAGCAGCAGCAGCAGCAGGAGTCCTGGAGTATCCATTGCAGTAGACGGCAATGTGGACTTCCAGGGCTCCATGCAGCGTGTGTGCTGTCAAACTGCAGCCAATACTGTCCACCCCCCCCCTTCTTCAGCCCCCCCCCCCTCACCTTTTCCAGACCCTTGCCACTCTCTTCCAGGGTCGCCCCCCCTTTCCAGCTCCCCCCCCCTCCCCCAACCCCCCCCCCCCCAAAGGTTCACCTGCAGCGCATCGTGCAGTGGTGGGTGGCATGTGCCTAGCCCTGCTGCTGCTCCAGCACATCTGGTGGGAAGTCGTGAAGCCACAGCAAAATCTATACTCAAGGCTCCCAGCACGGACAGCGGCGCACCGCATATGCCTAGTGACCCTCCTCTCCCCTCCTCTTGCTTGCACGACACGAGCCCTCAACTCTTCCAATGCGACCCCCCCCCCCCCCCACACACACACACTCAAAACCACCACAACCCTGCCCCCAATTGTGCAACCCCCCCCCTTCATTGCTGCATCATCGATACCCAAAAGCATGGTACCACAGTCTACCATGTACGGCAGCAGCAGCAGCAGCAGCAGCAGCAGCAGCAGCAGCAGCAGCAGAAGAGACAGCATGTATCGAGTCCTGGGGTGTCCAACACAGGGGACTATACTGCACACCGCCCAGGACTCCACACAGCCTCTCCACTCAGCTGCAGCAGGCCTTGCCACAGGTGCCTCTTAAAGCCCGCCCAACCTGCATGTGTACTGTGAGAGTGTGCTGCTGCCAGCAGTGACTGTCAACACCCACTACCAGCAGTCTGGCAAGTTCCCATCTATGCCAGCCGTGTTTGCTGTGCCACACAAACGCACAATCAGCTACTACGTTGTTCCTCATTTGTGCCTCTTGGCAGGCTGGCAAGTTCCCATCTGTTCCAGCCGTGTTTGCTGTGCTACACAGGCGCACAATCAGCTACTGTGTTGTTCCTCCTTTGTGCCTCTTGGCAGGCTGGCAAGTTCCCATCTATGCCAGCCGTGTTTGCTGTGCCACACAGGCGCACAATCAGCTACTGCGTTGTTCCTCATTTGTGCCTCTTGGCAGGCTGGCAAGTTCCCATCTATGCCAGCCGTGTTTGCTGTGCCACACAGACGCACAATCAGCTACGGCTTTGATAAAAACACCATCACGGATCTTCCCAAACACCTTTTTTCTTTGATCTTACTTTCGACAAATTCTCTTCTCGTGGTAAAACATTTCTTCCACTGCAGCAGCGCCCCCCCCCCCCCCAACAGTGCGTAGTGCAGTGGCGGGGTGGCATGTGCCTGGCCTTACTGATGTTTCAGCACTGCGTGTAGGCCGTGCTGAACCACCAGCAGGGCCTAGGCACACAACTCCCGGCACATAGAGCAGCATGCGCCGTGCTTCTGCCCGACCCCCCCCCCCCCCGGCGCGTAGTGCAGTGCCTGGGATCATGTGGCTGGCCCTGCTGCTGCTTCAGCACTGCGTATAGGCGGCGCTGAACCACCAGCAGGGCCTTGGCCCACAACTCCCGACACCACGGCTCACAGCACGAAGCGCATCATAGAGTGTGCTTCAGCCCTCGGGGCAGCTCAACCCTCATCACCCCCCCCCCCCCCGCCCCACGTGCACCCCCCCCCCCCACCCCCACCCACACCCCCCCCCCCCCGGCGCGCAAAGCCCCCCACACCCACCCCACCCCACCCCGCCGCGCGCGCAAAGACAAACAACGTCCTGCCACCAGCACTCCCCCACCCACACACATGATCCACCCGATCCTGCACAAGTCAAAAACAATGGTAAGCAAAGTTTGGCACATAAGGTGGCGGCAGCAGCAGCATCAGTAGCGGCATCAGCAGCAGCGGCAACAGCAGTAGCAGCATGCATGCAGGAGTCCTGGGGTGTCCACAGCAGGATTCCACTCAGCGGAACAACCCAGAACTACAAGCAGCATGCAGCATGTGTGCTGTGACATGTGATACAGCAGCGACCACTGACTGCCCTTGCCCCCCCCCCCCCGCAAGGAACTGCATGCATGACGCCCCCCACCCACCCACCCACCCACCCACAGAATGACATGCCGTCAATGCCGCAATGCAACTCCGCGGTTGCCTATGATTGTGGGACTATGTTGATATACTTGCTTGGATGTGACTCTTACATGCGCTATATGCTTGCTACACGTGCATGCTCCATGTTGGACACACCCACAGCGCACAGTGCAGTGCCGGGCAGCATAGTGCCTGGCCCTGCTGCTGCTTCAGCACTGCTTTTGCAAGTTCTGGAACAAGCAGCAAGGCCTAGGCTCGAGGCACCCAGCGGATAGAGTGACATGCGGCGTGCCTCTGGCACCACCCCCGACCCCTCACCTAGCCCAGCCCAGCCACCACTCTTGCTGCCTAAAACCATCAACCTAAACCTGCCCCAAAACAAGCTAAATATCTGGGCACAAGCCCTGGCCCTTCCCCAATGTCGGCTGAAAAAGTGAAATCCTATGCGATGGGTATGACAATCCACCATGCTTGGTGGCAGCAGCAGCAGCAGCAGACCCCACCCCCTACACACACTCACGCACCCAGCCATGATGCGGGTGCTGGGAGCATGCGCTTGGCCCTGCTGCTGCTGCTGCTGCTGCTGCTGCAGCGCTACGGGTAGACAAAGCCGGGGCTCAGCAGGGTCCAAGCCTACGACTCCCACCCAAAACGAGCTGCGATGGGCTTCTACCGCATGCAGCCCCCCTTTCATGGCCATCACAACCACCATCTTCTTTCCCAAGTTCCGCTCGCCTCCCCCCCTTCTAGACAAAGAACAAAACCCTACTGCCAAAACCCTCACCCTGACATCCATTGTAACATTAAACCCCAGCAGGGCGAGCGCTGTTTGCTATGTATGGTGGCAGCAGCAGCAGCAGCAGCAGCAGCAGCAGCAGCACCCCCCCCCCCCCCGCCCCGCCCCACACACACACACACACGCCGTGATGCAGTGGCAGTGAGCATAGTGCCTAGCCCTGCTGCTTCTTCAGCCATGCGTGAGACACGGCTCAACAGATGGCAGCAGAGTCAAAGCCCAAAGCTCCCACCACAGAAGCAACGCACAGCAATGCCTTTCCAGAGTCCCCGGCAAGCTGTCACACCCCTATCACACGTAGAGAGAAGCTTTGGGACCAGCAGGCCCACCCCGGGGTAGGCCCTGCCATAGGGGTTCTACACACCCAAGATCCCTTGCTGCAGCTTGCTGCAGGCGTAGCTAGAGCCAGAAAGGCATTTTTGGCTTGGTCCCGAATTCAGGACCGTGGCAGGTAAAGGGTTAACTGATCCCCCCCCCCCATGCCACACACCCTCACCCTCACACGGCCCCTGTTTCCCTTTTCTTGACAACACTTTCTTTCTCCTCGCCACACACACCAGCGGTCTACCATCAAAACAAAAAAACCTGTTGCGGGTGTGGCGCAGTAATTGACACGCAAGCATGTTGCATGTTGGCCAGGCTGGCACATACAATGCAATGCACAGCCACCTCTCTGAGAGACTCCCATGTTGACCACCCTCCCTCCCCAAAAAAAAGGGCGCGCCCCAACGCTCAGAAGCCCCTCCAAACCACGCAATCCCCCCTGAACGCACATTCAAAAGTGTGTGTCGCAGAATGCTGGATGACACAATGTCAGGCTACCCTTGCTGCCCCCCCTCCCCCCCCCCAGCAATCTGCCCCCCCCCCCTCTCACACACACACAATCACAGATACACTACCGCCCCAATAACTGCCTCCCCCCTCACCGTCGACAGTTGCCTTAATGCCCTTGATGATTGGTGGCACAATCTGCTGCAGGGGGTTGGGCTTGATCTCAGGGGGAGCACCAGCAGCAAAGCCAGCACGAAGCTGAAGCTGGGAGGCAGCAGCAGCACACCTGATGGAGGGGAAGCACATACAGACAATTGCAGCGGTAGCAGCAGCAGCCAGGGGACAGGTGACAAATGATATATATGACGTCATCATCAGCAGTGTTAAGGACTGCTAGCCAGGGTGGCGGGAGTCTTATGGGTTTAAAAGCAAGTTGTGCCTCTCAACTGACAGCCCGTGACACCACCTGCCTGCAACACAGCCAACACTGAAAGCTCAACATCCATGCCATGGGCAACAACTGCTGCTGCTGCTGCCGCTGCTGCTGCTCTACTCTTAACTCAGCTCGCTCGAGGGATATCAATTGGAGAAGTCATTTTATTGAACCCTGCTGCTGCAGCTGCTGCCCCCTACCCCCCTGCTGCTGCTGCCCAACATATACTGCTGTTGCACCCCTACCCCGCCTGCTCGCGCTGCTCACCCTGCTGTGAGTGCTGACTCCACAGGGGCACCTGCAGCAGCAGCAGCGGCAACAGTAGAAGCAATAGCAGCAGCAGCAGCAGCAGCAGCAGCAGCAGCAGCAGCAGCAGAAGCAGAAGCAGAAGCAACATCAGCACTTTGTAGTGTGGGTGGCAGTGTTGAGGCAGCCCTTTTGCTGCTGTCGCTGCTTTTTGAAACACCTCTAGCACTTGCTGAAGTAGTCTTTATGTCTCCTGCCATCCACGCAATGCACCTGGCACCCGTCGGGGTTTTGTGGATGCAGGGTATGGAGTGCAGAAAGGTTGACCCCCCCCCCCCCCCCTGTGTCCCAGGGGAGAGGGGGGGGGAGCTAGCCCACTGTCTCCTGTTGCCTTGATGCATTGGCTCAGCGGCTGTCTGATGCCATATTGTGACTACTATGCTACTTCCAAAGGGCTGATAGACCCTCTGCTGATAAACTCTGATAGCCCAATCAAAGGGGTAGCCCCAATCTTGCCCCGATGCTTGTTAGTAGGTTGCTGTCAGGGGGGCAGTACAGCGATCCACTACACGGCAGCACACGACGGCTGCAAGCAGCGCTGAGGCGTCACTCCCTTCGACGAAGACCCTACGTCGGTTGAGGTGACGCATCAGCGCTGCTTGTAGCCGCCGTCTGCTGCAGTGTTGTGTACCACTGTGCTCCCCAAGGGCTGATAGATCTGCTTATGGTAACATATTATACCCCAATGCTTGTTAGTATGCTGCTGTCAGGGGGGCAGTACAGTGGCGAACAACACTGCAGCAGACAGAGACTGCAAGCAGCGCTGAGGCGTCACTCCCTTCGACGAAGACCCTACGTCGGTTGAGGTGACGCACCAGCGCTGCTTGTAGCCGCCGTCTGCTGCAGGTTCATGTGTCACTGTGCTGCTCCCAAAGGGCTGATAGAACCGCTGCTGATGGTAACATATACCCCAATGCTTGTTAGTATGCTGCTGTCAGGGGGGCAGCAGCACAACGGTCCACTGCACAGCAACAGCAATCCACTACACAGCAGCAGACAAGACTGCAAGGAGCGCTGAAGCATCACTCGCTTGCTCAGCCAATCTGAGCAAGAGTCGGAGGAAGGCTAGCAACGCATCAGCACTGCTTGTAGCCGCCTTTTGCTGCAGTACTGTGGATCACTGTGCTGCTTCCACACCGCTAATGAATTCCGCTGCTGATGAATCCCACACCCTAGTGCACCCCCTGTCTAAGTATCTAACGTCTCTTTTTGTGACAAAGCTCAAGCCAGACGTCAGGACTTAGACAGGGGGTGCATCAGGGTGTGGGATACATCCATGCAACCCATGCAATGACTAATTGTATGTCATCGTTCATCATGTGTTGACAAATGCATGTGCACGCTCACACAAATGAGGACAAAGCGTGACTGTGTCACGGCTTGACTGTGTCACGGCTTGAAAACAATGCCGGGGGGGGGGGGGGGTTGCTGGTTAGCCTTGATTACTGCCATGATATGTACGTGGTTTCTGTAGCAATGCTATGCTATGACAAAAGAATGATATACGCCGGCATCACATGATCGGCTGATGTGCTCCTTCTGGGAGAGCTGTTGCACGCCAGCAGCCCCCATGCGGAGTCTCTCCCAACTAGAGCCTTGATGCATTACCATACTACATCCACACCACCACGTTGCACATGCATTCAGGCATGCATGTGAACTTTTCACACGATCGGGCGTCCTGCTAGAGGCATCAGATTTTGGGTGCCAAGGGCTGGGGCAACTGCTGATGTGCACCACCAGTAGACCCCCAGCCCGCAGCAGCCAAAGATCTGACGTCCTGCCACAGTCTGGTCACGTGATTCATCTGAACATACACACAATTCGCAAGCATAACTGCCCTAAGGCCTTGTAGCCAAGACCCCAAAGGCAGAGTGCAGTGGGTAGCCCACAGCTACAGTTGCACAGGGCAGGGCCCGTCTGTGCAGCAGCTGCTGCTATTCGTAGATTTAAAACTGACTGATAGAAAAGTCAATGCGCTGTCAACTACAGCACCGCTTACAGGCCCTGCCACAGCCCTTGAGATCTGCTTGCCTACTGTCTGCTGAGGGTTGATGCGTGCCCACCCACCTGCACGCTGCGCCAGCTGCTGCGCCAAAAGCACCGAAGCACGCCGCATGGCTGCACGTAGCCCTGTCTAGGGCTCCTGGCTCTCCTTGCTCCCGAGCTCGATCTGAGCTTCCTGCTGCTGCGCCAACCTGCTGCTCCTCCTGATGCAGCTGAATCGTGAAACTTCCTGATTGCACGAAGCTCGGTGAACACGACGGAGACGCGATGATGGGCAGAAGGCTCACGTAAAGTGTTAGTTTGTCTTGATGGCTGGAAGGAAGAGACGGGCTGGCGACTTGTATGGCTTGGTAGTCTGATCGCAGCATCTGGCTGGGTGCAAGTGTCTCCAGCAGCTTGATTTGAATGCCCAACAGCACCAGACAGACAAGGCACAGGGGGCAAAACTGATGGCTGTCCCAGCTGATGCATCATCATCATCACCAGCAGCTGATGTGCACATCACATACCCTGTCAAACCATCTTCATGATTACGACACCGCACAGCAGCAGCACCAGGGTGTATGTCCTGGTGCTGTGTGCCGCTGTGCTGCTGGCGGGTGCGCTGACCAGCCTGTTGAGCCATGCACAGTCCTGCGGGTGTGAGCAGACCTACATGTACACCAGCTACACGGATGTTCCTGTGCTGGACCCTGTGTGGTCGGGGCACAGGTACAAGCTGAGGTTGTACAGGGAGACCTTCAACCCTCGACAAGGTGTGTGGGTATGGTGGAGGGGGGGGGGGTGTGGAGGTTGTGGTCATCGTGGTGGTTTGTAGTAAGGGTGTGTTTGGGGGTGCATGTGTGGGCAAGGGGTAGGGGGTGCAGACACACATGCCTGCATGTACCACCAGCTGAACAGAGGTTCCTGTGCTGGACCCTGTGTGGTCGGGGCACAGGTACCGGCTGAGGCTGTACAGGGAGACCTTCAACCCACGACAAGGTGTGTGGGTGTGGGTGGGTGTGGCTGAGTGAGTGGGTGGGTGGGGGGGGGGTGGGGGGGGGGGGTAAGAGCAGTTGTGAGGGCAGTTAGAGTGTGTGTGTGTGTGTGGGGGGGGGGGGGGGGTGCGGCCACACAGGGCGGCTGAGGCTGAATAGGGAGAGCTTCAACTTGCGTCAATGTGTGTCTGTATGTGTGCGTTTGGGGAGGAGGTTGCAGCTGTCATGGCAGGTGACATGTTGGAAGGGATATCCTCTCTGTAAGGATTCAAGGGGAACACACACCAAAGCAAGGGGGAAGCCACAAGCGAGGTGGCAGCGGCAAACCCAAAAGGGGGGAGGGGCCGCATGTCAGTAGCACGTCACAGCCAAGGCCATTGATAGCGACAGGTTTTGTTGTTTGCCTACTCCCCTCCTTCCCTCGCTTCATGCACCCTGCGTCTATCCATGCTTATACTGCCACTCACCCCTCATCTCTCTATATAAGCTGCCAACACCACCCTCCCTGCCTCCCCCCCCCTTCCTGCCTGCAGGTCTCCCCCCCTCTGGCCACCCAGCCCTGCTGATACCTGGCAACGCAGGCTCATACGAACAGGTCAGACCAGCAGCAGCAGCAGCAGCAGCAGTTGCAGCAGCAGCAGCAGCAGTTGCAGCAGCAGCAGACGCTTGTTCCTACTCACCGGCAAGCAGGAATACACAACATAAGCAAAAGCACATGCATGATGATTTAACAGTAGCAGCAGCAGCAGCAGCAGCAGCTGCTAAGCAGTGCATCTGCCGCTCTCCACCACGTGTTCCCTGCAGGTGTGGCGTACAGTCCTGTAAGCATTGCAGTGGAGCAGCAGCAGCAGCAGCAGCAGCAGCAGCAGCACCTTCAGCAGCAGCTGTATGACAATGGTGCATCTGCCGCTCTTCACTCATTCGTTCCTTGCAGGTTCGGGCGCTTGCCACCGAGACCGCTCGACTCACTGCACGCGCCCGGGATGCAGCAGCAGCAGCAACGGCAGCAGGCGGCAGCAGCGAGGCGGCACCCGAGATCGACTGGTGAGTATGCTTGCAGCAGCAGCAGCAGCAGCAGCAGCAGCAGCAGTGAGAGGGAGCCATTTAGGCCAGGGCACAGCATGCATGTCACAAGAAATGTTTGTAATTGTGCCGTGGCCAAACACACATGATCTGGTCCCGCAAAGAAAGCTCATCACCAAACACGGACAAGCACATAAGTTCCTCATGCGAATAAGACTACTAGTATGTGCAGAGGCAAAGTGTGCTGCTTTTGTCCTTTGCGCTTCATTCCTTTTTGCATGTGTTGCTTGTTCAGGTACTCGCTGGACCTGCGTGGGGAGCTGTCGGCCTTTGATGGGCAGCTGCTGCAGCAGCAGATGGACTTTGCACTGGCATGCCTGCGCCAACTGGCAGCAATGTACGGCAGCAATGGCAGCAGTGACGGCAGCAGTGGCAGCAATGGCGGCAGCAGTGACGGCAGCAGCAGCAGCAGCAGAGTGAATGTGACTGCGCTGCCTCCGATGCTGCGGCCAGAGGTCAAGCAGGCAGGCATTGCTGCTGCTGCTGCTGCTGCCGCTGCTGCTGGTGGTGACAGCAGCAGCAGCAGCAGCAGCAGTAGTGACAGTGGTGTGGGGCTGCTGCTGGTTGGTCACAGCATGGGTGGTGTCATTGCCAGGGCAGCAGCAGCAGCAGCGTGGACTGACCCCCTGCTAGGTGAGGAGGGAGGGATGAAGGGGCTGGGGTGTGTGTGTGTGTGGGGGGGGTGTAGGGCCTGTGTGCGGAAGGGGGTGACAGGGGAGTTGAGGGCTGTTTGTCATGATACTGGGAGCAGAGCAAACCAACAACAATCCCATCTTGAAAGTCAAGGCGGTATGTGGGAGGGGCACGTTTCACCTGCTGCAACGTGTGTTTATCGAGTGGTTTTGGCATGCCAGGGTGAACAGCATGGACCAACCCCCTGCTGGGTGAGGAGCGCGAAGTCAAACGGCTGGGGGTGGGGTGCGGGGGGGGGGGGGGGGGTGCGTTGGTTTTCACATCCTAGCGTGCTGTTTGTCTTCCTTCATTCCTGTTGTGTCACTGTATGGTTCAGGCATTGCTGCTTGCTCTCCCCCCCCCCCCATTGCACATTTGTCCTCACCACCCACCCCACCTTCTTCCCAATGACCCTGCCATCGCTGCTGCTGCTGCCGCTGCTGCTGCTGCTGATATTGCGGCCTCCTTCGTCATCCCCCCTCCCAGGTCCTGGTTCCCTAAGTCTGCTGCTGACGCTGGCTTCTCCCCACCAGGCCACACCCCTAATGTTGCAGCCGGCACTGGACAGGTTTTACAGCGGACCCCTGCTGCACCCCTGCCCCATGGCCTACATGTCGTGTCACTGCACGGGGGCGATGCTGACATGCAGGTATGCTTGGGTGTCTCTGTTGTGGGCGGGGGTTGGGGGCAGGGGTTTGCTCAAGCGTCCTGAAAATCTGGACATCGCCATGTCATCAGAAGATATGGATATGGACATGAGGTGGATGTTTGATCGATTGAATTGATCACTGCGATATTTTCCTCACCTACAACACAAATACTTTTTGCTGCTCATCCCCCCCCCCCCCCGCGCAGGTGTCACCCCTCTTGACCTGGATACCCCCACAGCAGGCCCCACCAGCAGCAGCAGCAGGAAAGCAGCTCTTTCCAACAGCCAACAGCAGCAGCAGCATTACGGAGCAGTTACCAGCAGCAGCTGCTTGGTCCTCCTTGCGCCTCACTCAACCCACACTTATGGTCCCGGGGGTGTGGTTACACGCAGGTCACACTCAGATCGACTGGTGTAACCAGCTGGTAACTAGGCTGGCAGCAACACTCCTAGAAGTAGTGGCCCAGCAGCAGCAGCAGCAGCAGCAGCAGCAATATGGCGTGCATGGCCATGGTCATGTTCATGGCCGGAGGTTGCAGGGGGGCCTACACAGACACCACTTGTGGGCAGACACACCACCAGCAGCAGCAGCAGCAGTAACAGCACCTGCCTTGCCACCACCAGCAGCAGCAGCAGCAGCAGCAGCGGCACCACGGCTTGAGAGGGCTGCTGTCACAGGCCAAGTCCTACTGCAGTACCTCACAGGGAATGCAGTGGACTCACTGACAGGCATATCCTTGCATCCATGGCTACCAACCACGCCACATGAACATGGCGATGGCCATGAACGGCGGCATGAACAACAGGCCTTGCCCAACAGCACTCAGCAGCAGCAGCAGCAGGCCAGTGGTGGAGGTTTGCTTGCACCAACATGGACGCGGCACAACCGGCCAAGCAACCAACAGCAGCAGCACTCACAGCTACACACACCCACAGACATGCAGCTGCAGCAGCAGCAGCAGCATGGGGGTCCCTACCCTCATTTACTGTTCAGCCTGGCCCCTTGGGATGTGCAGCTGGCCCATTCTGGCTCATGCAGTGATCTGGGACCTGGCCCAGCAGCAGCAGCAGCAGACCATGGGCCAGGTTGGTACATTCACAGCCAGGGAGCAGCAGGTGTCAATCTGCCAGACCCCCAGCTGCAGCAAGCATACTATAAGGCTACACCAGCAGCAGCAGCAGCAGCAGCAGCAACAGAAGGCAACAGTGCAGGGGTCGGCAGCAGCAGCAGCAGCAGCGGCGACGAGAATCTTCTGGGAGGGACGGTGTACACATGGGATGTTGCTGCTGCTGCCGCTGCTGCTGCTGCTGACTCAGCAGCAGGAGCATCAGCAGACTTGTGATGGTTGCTTCAGGGGCCAAGCCTTGCACAGGGTTTAGAGTGTGGGTGGGCCAGTCACCCGTAAATTCCAGTACTGCTGCTGCTGCTGCTGCTGCTGGTGATGTCGTGTGGAGGGACGTGACGTCACTTGTGGTCCCGCTGCCGGCTGTAGAGGATGCTCTTGTGCTGCCTGTCAGGGACTTTAAGTGAGTGGGGTGACCATGAGCCCCGGGGGGGGGGGGGGTAGGGGAACAGATGGACGCTCTTATGCTGCCTTTCAGGGACTGTGAGTGTGGTGGTGCCTGTCAGGGAGTGAGAGTGAGTCTGGTGGTGCCTGGAAGGGACTTTGAGTGAGTGTGGTGAAGGAATGGGTGGAGGGCCACAGGAGGCAGGCGTGAAGCCCTCTGTAAGAGTAGCTTTGAGGGAGGGAGGGGGGGGGGAGCGGGGACGGCGCTGATAGAGGGAGGGAGGGAAGGCAGATGGATGGATGTTGCAGGGGAGAGGGTACAGGGAGGGAGGGGGTGGAAAGCAGAGGCAGGGGGGCATGCACCACACACAATGACTCGCTGTGGCACCGCTGCCCCCGCTGCTGCTTCTGCTGCTGCTGCTCTTTGTCTTTCAGTGCGTGGCAGGCTGTCATGGATGGAAGGGATTACGTCGCCCCAGCTGCCTGGGCCCTCACTCTTTCCACCCACCATTCCCCTGGTCACACAAGCATCCACCAAGTCACTCAGCTGGCAGTCTGGCTGGCACCCACCACCAACACCAGCAGCAGCAGCAGCAGTAGCAGCAGCAGAGCTCAGCATCACGTGGTGCCTGCTGCTGCCAGTGTGACAATGCAGTGGATACCTCACACATCCAGCAGCAGCAGCAGCAGAAGCAGCAGCAGCAGCGAGTCACCCCGGGCGCAGCAGCAGCGGAGGCGGCAGCAGTGGCCGCAGGTGTCACTAGGTCTGCTGCAGCTGCTGCTGCCGCTGCAGCGGCCAGCAGGAGGCCCAATGCTGCTGCAAGTAAACCTGCAGCAGCAGCTGCTGCGTCCACTGCAGCAGCTGCTGGCCTTGCGAGTCACACCAACTGCAAAGTCGCCACCACTGTCACCATCGACACACACTGCTGCCGGCAGCAGCAGCAGCAGCAGCAGCAGCAGCAGCAGTAGCTGCTGGCAGCCTGTGGTGGTGTACAGCAGCATATGGGGAGGGCAGCAGCACTCCTTGGTGTTGAACACCACATTGGCTGCTGCTGCTGATGCCGGGGGGTGGTGGGGGTGGGGTGGCAGTATGCTTGCACCCTGGGTTGCTGCTGCAGGGCCTAAGGTTAGTAAGCTGCCTGGGTCAGCAGCAGCAGTGTACACACAACTGCAACTGTCACAGCTCTCTGTCAGCAGCAGCAGCAGCAGCGGCGGCAGCAGCAGCACCCTGCTGCTGCTGCTGGATCCTACCTGTGGTTACGAGGTGTCACTCGGGTGGGATCTCGTGGGGGCGGGGGCGCTGCTGCTGCTGCGGCACGGCAGCACTGCTGCCGGCGTTGCTGTTGCGCTGCTGCTGCTGGTGTTGAGTCATCAGATGAGCAGCTTAGTAAGAGTGATGAGTGTGGCAAGGCATGGCGCAACTGCAACACACTCCGGTGCTGCCGCTGCTGCTGCTGCTGCTGCTGCTGGTGGTGGTGGTGGTAGTAGTACTACTAGTCCTACGAACCACGGCAGCAGCCAGGGTCAGCTGCAGAAGCAGTACAGTCACCGGCAGCAGCAGCTGTTCAGCAGCAGCAGCAGGAGACGCACCCCCTCTCCGTCTTCTGCTGCTGCTGCTGCTGCTGATGGCGGGGATGGAGGTGGCGATGGTGCTGGGTTTATCCCCAGCCTCCCCTCCCCTGCAGCAAGTGTGGCACGGCGGTTGGTGCGGACAGTTAGCTCTGACTACTCAGATGACGGTTATAACATGTTACATGACAGTCATAACAATGACAATGACAGTGAACGCACGGACCTGCCACTGTTGGGAGTTCATCAGCAGCAGCAGCAGCGCCAGCAGCCTTCTGTTGCTGGCCCTCACTCTTTTCTCAACCTTTCTTTCTTCGGAGGTGTGACCGGCGGTGGATTAACACTGGACCCCTCAGCAGCAGCAGCAGCAGCAGCAGCAGCAGCAGCAACAGATGCAGAGTGGGGTTTTGGGACAGATGATGACGTTGGGGTTTTGGAAAGCAAGCCGCAAACCGCGGTGTCGGCTATGCAGCGGTTTAGGCGCCAGATGACAATCACACTAGGTGGGGCGCATCCTCCTGTCCAGCAGCAGATAGCAGCGGCCACTGCTGCTGCTGCTGCTGCTGCTGCTGCTGCTGGTGAAGCTGACAGCAGCGGCGGCAGGGGTGGGGAGGCGGGCCAGAGCAGCAGCAGAAGGGGGCAGCAGCTGTTGAGGACAAATTGGGCAGGGAGGTTTAGGGCTGCTGCTCTCCCTTGGTCCTTTGCCAGCAGCAGCAGCAGCAGGGTGAGGACTGTCCCCAACACCAGCAGCAGCAGTGACACTAACCCCCATCAGCAGCAGCAGCAGCAGCGAGGGAAGGTACAGGTGCACAGTGGCTGGTCGGGTGTAGGCATCTCTGTGCTTGGGTCTCTTGTGGCGGTTACAGGAGATCTGCGGGTGCTGCTGCTGGCTGGGCTGCTGTCTGCTGCTGCTGCGGGCCTCAACACCCTAAACCCTGGCAGCATCTGGAACAGCAGCAGCAGCAGGGGTGTCACCCACGCTCTCCACAGCAGCAGCAGCAGCAGTTTGTACTGGCTGCTGCAGCAGCTGCTGAGTGTCGTGGGGTTGGCTCAGCGGGGTGATAGCCCTGGTGTTATGGGGTGCGGTGTGCTGCTGGGGGTGGCGCTGCTGGTGCTGTTGGTGGCAGTGGGGGTGAGCTGGGCACTCAAGTGGGTGCTGGATTATGTCACTGCTGCTGTGGGCGCATTCAACAGGTGGGTTGGGGCGGAGAGGAGGGGGAGGAAGAGGGAGGGGGGGGGGGGGGTGCCTCAGCGGGGTTGAAAGAGGGCAGGGCGGGGGCCGCAAGGGGTGGTGGTGCTGCTGTTGGTGGCAGTGGGGGTGAGTTGGGCGCTGAAGTGGGTGCTGGAATATGTCACCGCTGCTGTGGGCGCATTCAACGGGTGGGTGGGGGGCAGGGGTTTTTTTTTGGGGGGGGGGGGGGGGCTGGTGGCAGTGGGGGTGAGCTGGGCCCTGAAGTGGGTGCTGGATTATGTCACCGCTGCAGTGGCTGCCTTCATTAGGTGGGTGAGGGCAGGGGAGAGGAATTTGGGGGAGGGGGTTCCCGGGGGGGGGGGGGGGGGTGCTGCTGGTGGCGTGGGTTGGTGTGCATAGGTGCGTGCAGGAATTTGTCGTCGCTGCAGGGGTTGCTTTCAACAGGTGGGCAGGGGCAGGGGGGTGGGGAAGGGCCCGGGGGGGGGGGGGGGGGGGGAGGGAGGAGGGTGGGGGGGGCGGTGCTGCCGGTGGCGTGGGGTGGTGGGCTCAGGTGCGTGTTGAAATTTGTCATCGCTGCAGTGGTTGCGCACAGGAGGTGGGTTAGGTCAGGGGGTTGGCGGAAGAGGCCGGGTGTGTGTGTGGGGGGGGGGGGGGGGGTATGGGGGGGGGGGGGGGTGGCGCTGTGTTGGTGCTGCTGGTGGCAGTGGGGGTGAGCTGGGCGCTGAAGTGGGTCCTGGATTATGTCTCCGCGCAGTAGTGCATTCAACAGGTGGGCAAAGGTGCAAAGGGGACTCAGGGCAGGCTTCTTTGTGTGTTGAGGTGGTGGGGGGGGGGGGATGAGGCAGCAGGGTGTGGAAGGGGTTGGCTCTAGTGTTGTGAGCCTTGAGCTTTCTTCCACTTGCGTCATAACACAGCATGAGCTGGCCAGGTGGCAGTGCAAGGTGTTGCTAGGAACAGAACTTGAAGTTGGTCCTCCGCGCACAAGCACCATCAGGATATAATCGATTGCCTCGGGCCCCCGGCAGTTGGGTTCGTCCGATTGCTGTGTGTGTGGCCAGCGGGTGGGACTCCCCCCCCTCCAAATGAACCCCTAAAATATGGGCTTCCATGTCTCTTCTGCTGGCCTGCAGGTCGTTCACCCCCAATGCAGCCACCATGGCTGCCATCAGGGCCTCTCAGGGAGGCAATGCACCACCAACAGCAGCAGCAGCAGCAGCAGCAGATTATGACAGCGGCGGCAGCGGCAGCTGCGTCTTGCTGTCCCTGCAACCCCCCTGCAGCTGCGCCCTTTGTGCAGCAGCATGTGCGGCCTGCGGGGGCAGTACTGCTGCTGCTGCTGCTGCTGGAGGGTTCTGCGGCCTTGGCAGCAGCAGCAGCACCCGGGCTGCTGCTGCTTTGCACAGCCCAAACAGCAGCGGCAGTAACCTTGTACCACCCATGAACATGAACATGAACTCGGCTGCCATGGCTATCGAACTGCTCAGCAGCAGCAGCAGCAGCAGTCGCAACACAGCAGCAGCAGGGGTGTCACCAGCAGCAGCAGCAGCAGCAGCAGGGGTGTCACCAGCAGCAGCAGCAGCAGCCAGGGATAGGGTACGTTCAGGCGGCAGCTTCAGCGACCTGCGGCAGCTGCTGTCCTCCATGCGACACAACACCTCCTCACCACTCACCCACATGCATACTGCTGCTGCTGCTGGCGGCGGCAGCAGCACCAGCAGCAGCAGTGCAGCAGCAGCAGCAGCAGCAATGGGGTCACCTGGTGCGCATGGCAGCAGTGCGGTGTGGTGGCGGCAGCGGCGCAGCCAGGTGCTGCTGTCTGTGCTGCTGCTGCTGTCGGTGGCAAACCTGGCGGTGAGCACAGTGCACGCAATGCTCACTTCAACAAGTGATTGATCGTACATTAGATCGAAGCTCCATTGTCTAACACTGCAATGTGGCACAGTCCAAGAGGATCTGTGTATCAACACATCCGTGTACTGTCCAACATGTCTTTGTGGTTGGGTGTGGAACAAGCAGCAAGCAACCGACCTCAGCGTTGTGTGCAGATCCTCCAACTTGCACATATCCATCTACCGTACCCTGTTCACCCTGCTGCTGCTGCTGCTGCTGCTGCTGCTGCTGCTGCTGCTGCTGTCTGTGTCACCCCCCCCCCCCTCAGTTGGGTCTTGGTGGTGCAGTGCTGTTGCTGTTCATGACGTGGCACCTCCCCAGCAGCAGCAGCACAGCAGGGGCACGGGCAGCCCAGCTGCTGTTGGGAGGCATCAGCAGCAGGAGCAGCAGCAGGGCGGCATCACGCAGCAGCAGCCCTGCACCACACACCGCTGCTGCTGCTGCTGTTGCTGCTGCTGGGGTTCAGCGGCGCGTAGATGGGACACAGCCAGCTAACAGCCAGCAGCAGCAGCAGCAGCAGCAGCAGCAGCGTGGCTTGAGGGTCCGTTCGGAGGCTGGCCTGTTTGGTGAGACAGAGAGTGACACAGCAGCAGCAGCAGGAGATGAGGATGGTGAAGGGGATACTGTGGAAGAGTGGGGTGCAGGAGGTGCTGTGATGCAGCCGTTGTACAAACTGGGTACAATCAGTGGGCTGCTGCAACAGGAGAGGGCACGCAGGGAGGCGGAGGCTGCTGCTGCTGCCTTGGCTACTGCTCCTGCTGCTCCTGCTGCTGGAGGGGGGCAGCAAGGTGTGCAAGACAGCAGCAGCAGTAGGCAGATGGGTACTTCACTAGGGCAGCAGCAAGGCCGGCAGCAGCAGCAGCAGCAGCAGCAGCAGCTTCGGGTAGCCACTTCATCTCTACAGCAACCGCCGGCCTTGCAGCAGCAGCAGCAGCAGCAGCAGCAGCGAGGATCTGTTGGGGGTGTACTAGGCTCTCATGGAGCCAGGCCCCCTGCAGTCCAACTCCCACACCAAGGGCTGCCACCCCTACCTCCAACACCACCCCCCAGCAGCAGCAGCAGCAGCAGCAGCGGATGGTGTATGTTGCGTCGCGCGTCGATGCTGCTGGTGCTCGTGCATTGGCGCTGCACCAGCTGACGTGTCACATGTGTCACGCGTGGCTGCTGCTGTACTGCTGCTGCTTCTGGATGCTGCTGCCCTCGTTGCTGGCATGGGTGAAGCTGCCACTGGGTGAGCCGGGAGTATCTTGGGGCCGGGGGGGGGGGGGGGGGGAGTGGGAGGGCGACAAAAGTGCCCTGAATCTGGGGCCACTTGGGCTCCTGTGGTTATGCCGAAGCTATGCACGCCTTGCCAGTGGCCCTGTTGGGGGTGCGCAAACCCAGCATAGCGATTTGCCTTCCTACCACAACCACCACCTGTCACCCTACTGCTGACATCCCTGGCCAGCAACAGCCCTCACCCCCACCACCCCCCCCCCCCGACCCCCGCGGCGCACCCTGTGCAGGTCAGCAGCACCTCTCCCACCCCGTGGATGTGCTGCTGCTGCTGCCAGTGCTGCTGCACTGCGTGGCCATATCAGCAGGCAGGGTCGACGCCCTCGTGGGATTCGGCCCCGCCACAGCAGCAGCACAATGGAGGTCCTCTTGGGCCGCCGGCGGCAGCAATGGCAGCAATAGCGGCGGCTATGCGGCGGCTGGCAGCAATGCCGGCAGCAGTGGTGGCAGCAGTGGCGGGATCCCTGTAGGGGTGGTGCGCCCGATGGATCTGCATAAGCTGGCGGTACGGGTCGCTGCGGGGTATATGTTTGCAGCAGCGGTGATGGGCCAGGCTGTGCGGTGGTTGGTGGTTGTTGCTGCTGTAGCTGGGTTGATGGTGGCTGGGAGGCAGGCTGTAGAGGGGTGGTGGCGGCTGCATGCGTGGCTGTGTGTTGGGCGACCTGGTGCGAGGGCGCACAAGCAGAAGGGAACGTAGATTGGGTGGGGCCGGCAACTTGATGTAGCTGCGGTATATCTTGTGTATAATAGAACGGCTGGCGCCAGAGGCGACAGTACTGCATCGACCTCCTTATAAGCCAGGCTGGTGCTGTGTAGTGTTTGCAGGTGTTGGTTGTTTGTTTCAATATGATTTTGTGGCAGGTAAAATTGGTATTGTTTGGCACCATCTGCTGACAGGGAGGCACAAACTGCAGACAGCAACAGCACATATATGTGGGGATGTACCCCAGCAGTAGCACCACAGCCGTAGCACCACAGTTCGTTCAGGTTGGAGCTTTACCGCTCTTGCACGGACTGTGTATACCGTATGTTGATTGTTAACGCCACGTATCTTGCGTGCAGCAGCGTGCGTGCGGGACACCCCTGACACCCCTGACACCCTGACACCCCTGTCACCCCTGGCGCCCATCCCCCACTTTACAACATCCCCGCCGCCGTCATCGGGCACTGCATGCGCCAAAGGACTTGACGTTTGGTGGGCAGTTGCGCACATGCCAACTGGCACCAACCCAAAAAGCCATTGTTGCAGCAGAGGACTTGCAACAGCAGCCTCCAACAAAGAAGTTGTGCGTCGAAAGCAACAACAAAGTGCCAGGTATGTGATTGAGCAATAGCCATGCTGTTGTTGCTGAAAGGGCGATCAGGCGAGGCCCTGATCCAGTAAAGTAGTAGTAGTTGTTGTTTTACTCACTGTTGCTTTTTCTTGTCTTCTGGCAATGACAATGCACTGTGTTTCAAGACACACTTGAGTAGCTGCCGTCTCAATGATTGTCGATTGCTTGGCCTACTGCCATGTTGCAATCACCTTCAGCTGCCGTGATGTACCAGCAATGCAGAACACCAACCGTTGGTGTGCGGCACAACCACTGCGTTTGAACAACATGCACCATCTGATGCAGTCACAGCGCCCACGTGCTGTCCATCCAGTGGCTAGCCTACATGACAGACACGTCCTTGACTGTGTGATGCAGGTACCACGACGAGTTCTCCTGAATTACTCAACCAGCCTGCCCAACAGCACACAACAGTGGCAGCAACATCTTCGCCTACTACCACTGCTCCTGCTTCCAAAGCCACAATGTCAGTGACTGGAGCTGTAACTACAGCTGCACAACCACCAGTGCCTGCAGCCACCGTGCAGCCACCATTGGCCAATGCAGTCCCAAATGTACCAGGAAGGTCATTGAAGCATTGGAAGAACATGAAGCGGCGACAACGCAGAGCTCCACGAGCACACAACGAGAATATTCAGGATGAGGGCACCCAACACAATGGCGTACGCCAACACCAGTCACGTGCTCGCCAGCCGCAGCGTCAAGATCATCAGCGGCAGCCATTACAAGAACTGCAGCCACCCTTGCAGCCATACCCTCAACAAGACAGCAGAGGTGCTGGGCAGCCTGGCCATGGTCAACACCAAGGCGCTGGCCAGTGGGGAGGCGACTGCTATGGGCCACAGCGTGCTTTTGCTCGGCAGTATGGTGGATGGGGTGCTGGGCCAAACAGCTATGGGCCACAGGATGCCTTTGGCCAGCAGCATGGCCGCTGGGGAGGCGACGGCACTGCGCCACAGCCTGCTTTCGGCCAGCAGCATGGTGGTTGGGGTGATGGGCGATGCAGCTATGGGTCACAACAGGGCGTTGGTCAACAATATGGCGAGTGGGGAGGCGGGCCGCAGCAAGGTTTTGGCCAGCAGTATAGTGGATGGGGTACACCATCTTGTGTGGGGCCGCATGGCTATGGGCCAGAGTATACCTTTGGCCAGCAGTAAGGCTGTGGCCAACAGCAAGGCCGGTGAGCCATATCTGCAGCAACAGGATGTGCAGTCAGTAGTTGTAGGATAGCTTTTGGGCAGGCAACATCGTTGCAGTTCAGGAAACCAGGCTTGAGGTGTTTGAAATGTATTATTGAAAGGCTAGACGTGCACTGAGCCCAGTAGTTGTGGCGGTTGAGATGGTTGTCAACTGTCGGATGGTTGTCAACTGTCGGATGGGTGTCGACTGTCTGTCATTTCACTGGGGGGTTACTTCAATCGCACCTCAAGCACACAAACGATCCAGTCAGTTGTTTGTGAACACGACAGTCATGGGTGTTGTACACTGCTCCCAGCATCTCTGCTCCCGCCATCATCGTCCAGCGTCATCCCACCTGGCTGCAAACGTGACTTGTCCCACCAGTTTTTTTTCTGATACTGCTTTGCAATTCATCAGCTTACGTGTAGGTAAGGGGATCGCTCAAGTGCTTGCGGAGCAGTCCATCAGCACTTGCTGGAGAAGAAAGCAACTCAGCAGTGCATGTGCCGCAGGTTGTCCATGAAGGATACAGGCTACTGAGGAAGCAGCTGAAACATACAGCTTGCATGCGGTGAAGATTAACAGACGTCCACAGCAGACGGTGACAACAGGCTGCATGCAACAGACAGGCAACAACTCTACCTCAGCAGTGTGTCGAGGCCTTCTGGCCAGACCGCTCTGCATACCTGCATGCCTGCATGCTGCAAGGAGAACTGGGCTTGTGCTGAGATGGTTGTGCTCAGCCGCGTGTCGAGGCCTTTTGGCCAGACCGCTCTGCATGCCTGCATGCTGCAAGCAGAAGTAAAGTGTTGTGATAATTGTGCTCAGCCGCGTGTCGAGGCCTTATGGCCAGACCGCTCTGCATGCCTGCATGCTGCACAGGGAGAGTGGACAGCGAAGGATCCTGCACAGCTGGAAACATCTACTGGCATAGCTACACAAGGCTGTCCTTGGCACCTGTCACATCTGCAGCCCTTCAGACGCCGTTTTGGTGTTTGTGTTAAACCTGCAGGGAGTTGCTGCTGGGCTGCCCATGGAGGTGTGGTCCATGGAGGTTTGGTGTGGCTACTACCATGAGCATCATACAGCAGGCGCAGCATGCGTGTGAGCCGACAACAACAGCAACGGACTCTGCCAACGCTGGCACGGCGACACTGTCAGTGAGGGGGTGCAAAGCATAGGAGTGGCTGTGCTCAGCCGCGTGTCGAGGCCTTCTGGCCAGACCGCCCTGCATGCCTGCATGCTGCAGGAGAACTGGGCTTGTGCTGAGATGGTTGTGCTCAGCCGCGTTGCCACAAGGTGATCACGAAGCCTCAGGAGCATGGCTGCTGCCGTTTCATTTGCAAGTTCCACAAGCTCGAACGATGCCTAGCAATTGATTACTACACTGCTGCACTTTGCCAACGCCAAACGGTCTGAGATGATCAGCAGATCTGATCTAGATCCGTATGTGACAGTGACAGTGTGTGTGACACTTGCCCCCTGCTAACAGACGTTCTACTAGTTGCGCCTCATGTCTAGAACGTTCATTTCTCTGTAGCCTACTTCATGCCAGGACGTCCATGGTCAATGTACATCATCACGTCATCCCCCAGCCAGCATGCCGTACGACAGTGCTGGCCTTTTTCCAAGACTACTGGGGCAACGATAGGACATTTGCAGCAGCTCATGGGTAGTCAGGATCGCATCCTGGAGTTTGTACTGCTAGGCCAGAGGCTTTCGCAGGGCGGCCTTTGGTGCACGTTTTGGTCAGTGGAAAATGATCTGCGGCAAATTTTAAAACTTTTGTCATGCGGGATTTTGAAACGGATGTCAAGCTGTCTCTAATTTCAGGTCCGCGCAGATTGGCATCGGCAGTCTTTCAGCAAGGTTTCACAAAAAATGTAACCATGTTGTGAAGCGGAGTTTGCGCAGCCTTGTCTGGCAACGTCGATTTTTCACCCGTGTTGTGACTTAGTGCTTCTCCTGGGTTGAAGGACCGCCGCATCCCCATCTCCCTCCAGGGGAGGTCGATGCAATACATGCACAATTTGTTGGCTGGGATCTTGAGGGATGGTGTAGCGAATGTGCGGCTGTAGCTGGGTTGATGGTGGCTGGGAGGCAGGCTGTAGAGGGGTGGTGGCGGCTGCATGCGTGGCTGTGTGTTGGGTGCCCAGGGGCGAGGGCGCACAAGCAGAAGGGCACGTAGGTTGAGTGGGGCGGCATCTTGAAGTAGCTGTGCTATCTTGTATATAAATACATGCACAGTTTGTTGCTTGGGTTCTGCAGGGGTGGTGTAGCGAATGTGGTTGTTGCGGCTGTAGCGGGGTTGATGGTGGCTGGGAGGCAGGCTGTGGAGGGGTGGTGGCGGCTGCATGTTTGGCTGTGTGCTGGGCGCCCAGGGGCGAGGGCGCACAAGCAGAAGGGGACGTAGGTTGAGTGGGGCAGGCATGTAGCTACGGCGTTGCTTGTGTACAAATGCATGCTCAGTTTGTTGTCAAATTTAGTAGAGAAGATGATGAAGCGAAGTGGTGGTGGCGGCTGTAGCGGGGTGGCACAGCGCTGCGCTGTTGCTTGTGCACAAGTGCATGCACAGTTTGTTGGTTGGGTTCGTGGGAGACGATGGCGCAGCAAGTGTGGTGGTGGTAGCGGCTGGCACTGCAGCTGCCGGGGGGGGGGGGTTCAGGGTATGTGGGGCTAGGTGTGACTCCACCAAGGTCTCTGCTGGCACTTATGGTGGCAGCACTGGCACAGGCCTTATGGTGGCAGCACTGGCACAGGCCTGCGCAGTGCTGCATCATGCTCATGGAAGCAACTGCAACACTGCAGTCCTCACACTGAGCTGCAAATCACATCCAGCAAGTTGGGGGAGGGTGTGTGTGGGGTGCCCGGGGTGGGGGGGAGGGCGCTTGTCAGGACAGGCTGGGAGAGGGGAGGGGGTTGCCTTTTTTGTTTTGCAAGTGATGCAGGTTGCGGGGGGGAGGGGGGGGGGGGGCTGGAGGGGAGGGGGCTTGGTTGGACATGCTGGGGCCTGGGGGGAGAGGGGTGGGCTGTCTTCTCTTTGTTGCCAAGTGGTGAGTGGACCACCAAATATGACCTCATCATGCACCAATCACCACCATTGACACACCCCTCACCATGCCCTCCTGTTGCTATGTCTCCCTCCCTTCTCCCCCCCTCCCCCCCCCCCCCCCACCCCCCCCCCCCACCCCACCCACCCACCCACCCTCCACACACCACACCAGTCCATCTGACATCTCCCCACAGCCTGACCCTCACCCCACCAACCTTGATTCACCATGCACCAGTCACCACCCATCGACACACACTTCATCACCCCCCCCCCCGTCGCCCCCCCCCCCCCCCTCCCCTCAGGCCGTCTGACATCTCCCCCCGCCCTGCCAGCATGACGGTGGCGCCACCAACCATCGGCAACACCCAGGACGCAGCAGCACCAGCAAGCAGCTAGACAGGCACACACACAATGCACGCGCCTGAGCAGCAGCAGCAGTGGACAGGTGAACAGACATTTGAGCAGCAGCAGCGCTTGGCAGCCAGTCAAGTGGTGGTTTGAAGTCTGCCTCTGGAGCCTCCCTGTGCCGTTGTCTGGGGTGGTGTTGAGACTTTTCATTCCACTTAGGCCAGTTTGCTGCGCGTGCTAGTGCAGAGGAGTTTGGTTGGCTGGATCTGAAGCCTGTGTGTTGTGCTTGTGTGAGTTCATTGGGGTGGTTACGAGCTCTCGAGGCTTTTGGACAGAGCCATTGCACCAGGTGTGGCAGGTCTGAGGATCAGGGTGGCCTCTGTGTATACCCTAGGGTGAAGGTTGCGCTGCACAATGAGCTGTCTTTGATAGCCAGCGCGGTTCGTGATAGGGTTTAAGGGTTGAGGGGGGGGGGGGGTATGGCCTGCCCTTGGCAGCTGACACCACAACACGCAGCAGCCAAAAGGCTCATGCTGCAGAGCTTGTTTCAAAGTTTGCATTTGTTGCACGAGGATGGTTGCTTAGAGAGGTGTAAGTGATTGTTCACAACAGCATCGCCCAAAATGGAATCTGTCTGCGCCCATGAGGACGGATGCTTGGGGTCTTGAAGTCAAGGGTGTGTGTCCGTATCTTTGTTTTTTCCCTGGAGTCCACAACACGGTCAGCACCATGCTCAAGTTGCTGGGCACTCAGCAACCCCAGCCACATTGTCTGCTGTTGGGTTTCTCACACCTCGAGCAAGGGCTGTTACTGCCAGCCATGTGACAGCTGTCATTGCAAGCAACACAAAGACAGCAAGAATCAAAGTATAAGCACCAAATTGAAGATTCCAGCAAAGTGGCAGCCGCAGCCGAGCCGCGACGGCAGGGACACACACAGCTCATGTACTACTGAGAAGGGTCACATCTTCACCTCTGTCATGTAGCAGTCAGTCCAAGCAACACAAACAGAAACAGCACTACTGCAGCTGGGAGCAACCACACACAGCAGTATTCTGGAGCCGCCGGCACCAACGGGGTGTGTTGGACAACATGCAAAGAGGGATGCTCAGCTCAAAGGGCTAAACCGCTGTAGTTTCTGCTGTGCCACGGCCTGGAGGGTGAGCACAGTTGCTGGTAAGATCTGGCAGACTCTGCCTGAGGTGCCTGATGCACTGCGTGCTTACGATGCGGAATGTGGTGGGAAAAGTGCAGGGGTGAGCTGGACAGATGTGCCAGACCCCAGTGGGTGTAGAGGAAGGTGGGAAGTGTGCTTGTGCCAGGCAGGGTTCCAATGCCTGCCGGAGCGATGTCACATCGCACTGGCAAGGCATACGACAAAAAGCTGCCCTTTTGGAAGGATGTTGAATGTGACATGACCTCACACCCACGATAAACCTCAACATGGTGACCAAACATCAGGGCAGTCCAACACCACCAGCATCACAGCATCTGATGCTCCCATAACTCCAACACTGCGGACTCTCGACCTAGTCAAGCACTACAACAAGAAGGGGTGTACACATGTGACATCCAGCCACATGCACAATCGACCTAAGGATTCAGGGTTTAGGCTCCCCTAAACCCTAACGAGCAGAACTCCTCTCTTAACAACCTCCAGGCTGATCCAACACACTATATGCACCTCCACTGGAAGGATCGTCAGCCGCTTCGTACACAAGACAAGCTCCGCCCGTAAACAAGAGCCGCACCAACACCCTGCCATTATGCTCTACATTCGACGCTTCATCCACGTGCTGCCCATTCAGTACGCCCCACCCCACAGTGCACCACCCACACCCAGCATACGCCCCTGGGGCCAATTGCTGCCGCAAGTCAACAGCACCAGCAATCAACACCGCTGTGCACCCCCCCCCCCCGGGCTGTACCAGCCTCATGAACAATCCAGCCTGCCTGACCCGGGCCCTGCAAAGGATAGCTCACCCTGTAGATACCCCGGATTTCAAACCCTACAGGGGCGCTACAGGGTAGCGCCCAGGCTTTCACCCCCGCAAATGATCACCCTCGGAACCTCACAATGGCACCAGTCTGACGCTGCAGCAGGTCAGAAAAGCTTACAGGTAACGGCTGCGCTGATAGACACATCAGGTGTGCCCAGCCCTGACTTGCAGCATCAGGTCCTCAGGCATGCACAACAGCAGTGACACGCAGCTCACAAGCTGCACAACAAGGGCTGCAATCAAAATCAGTCCATCGTAGGAAAACTGTAGTTGAACCGCTAGGCCATGGCATATATCAAGCCAAGGAAGCAACCTCAAGTGACTTGCTTGGAGCCAGATCATAGCAACAATAAACCTGTGCCGAGCACATGCACGCACCTACTGCCACGAAACAAACCTGGGCAGGCATGGGTGTACATGCGGCACGCCCTAGGCAGCAACATGCACGGCACAGTGCAAACACTGTCCGAGCATGTTTCAAGGCAACTGCTTGTAAAATCCCCACACATGACATGCAGCCTGGTCATCACGATAGACCCCCTAAAGGCATACAGTGGTCTTAGACCAGATCAGACAATCACAGCCGCCCAAAGAGCAAGAGAGAGGAGTGCGCTCCCTGCCAGGTCAGAAACCAGGTCAGAAAAACATATTCCTGCCTGCAGGGCTCTTCTCAGTTTGTGCCTTGCTCTACCCTGGTGGGTCACACTGTTTGTTCTTCACTGCGTCACACTTCTGCACGGCAGCGCCAAAGCTGGCTGGGCGCATGCAGGGTATGGGCAGCTTGTCGTCTGTGGGGCAGCCCTTGCTCTTGAATGCAGCGTCACAGGGACTGCGGGGCAAAGTCAGGGGCAGGGGCACACATACAGGACGGTTAGAGGCATGCGTGCGTGTACACGTGGGTGGTATGCATGCTTGAATGCACCGTCACAGGGGCTGCGGCGCAAAGGCAGGGCAGAGGCATGAGTACATGAGGCGTGGTAGGCATGCGCACGTGTCCAAGTGGGCGTGGACAGATTTGTCCACTAGGCGGGCAACCACCTTCACCACTCAGCCCCCACCCTTCACGCATTGGCCACACAGCCCTGAAGGGTTGTGGTGAAGAGGTCAGCCCCCTTCACACCCTTGTCCTTCCCCTGTGAAGGGGGTCGCCCTTAGTTGTACAGCTGAGCACTGACTGGTGCACAAGACGGTGCTGATGAGCGGCGGATCACACTAAATCGGGTGAAAAATCATGCTTTAATCACAATGGGCACAAGTGTGCTGTCACAGCTGTGCATTTGGACTGTTGTGCTGCTGCTGTCAAAGAAGAACGGCAATGTCGGTTCTCACTCGCGGTCCCGGTGAGTGGGACTGCAGGTGAGACTGTGCCCAAGCACTGGGGTTACTCAGCATAAGGTTACGGTGTGCTGCTGCAGCACCGAGTGGGTATCCTGCGCAATGGATGGTTGCTTACTTGCACGTTTCCTCACATATCTTCTGGCTGCCTACAGGCTGGCCCTGTGCCAAAAGGCACTTGCAGATAGCAGGGCAGTTGTCCATGAGCTGCTTCTTCACGCACTGACAACCTCCAAAAGGCTGTTTTCAAGGAGTAGCAGTAGCAGCAGCAGCAGCGGTGACAACAACAGCACAGCAGGAACAGCAGCAGTTCTAGGCGGTCCAGAGGGATGCATGCAGGTACAGTGAGGGACGCACAGAAGTCCGATGCCTGGTGCGCATACACTCGGTGTCGATGAACACTCGAAAACAGCAGGCAGCGCATTGATACATGCAGAACAGGACGAGACTTTGCAGTGCAGAAATGGCCCAGTCAGTGGTGCTTGCACACTGGCACGCGACATAAGGCTCTCGATACCAACATTCAGCAAGACCTGGCATCTTCAATGCCTACCTGAGCATCCACAGTGTGCAGGAGGACGCACAAGAGAACCACGGCAAACAACGCGTTCCTGATCGCTGAGGTCGCCATCGTGTGTATTGGTGCAAGAAACGTAAAGTAAGACGAGCTGCGGTGTTATGGTGGCTGGTCTAGTGCTGATCAGTTGTCTTTCCAGCACCGGGCCCAAAATGCGAAAGGGGCAGTCTGACAGGGCATAACAAGAGAGGCTTGATTGATGATCAGGTCGTGGCTCGGACGCTGCTAGTTGCCTCTGACAGTTTCATGCTAAGCCAAACATATTTCTGACAGCGTTTTGTACCCATGGCGTGTGCTCTGCGCTTCCTGACTGTGGTGGGAACAGTCATCTCGGTATTCGCAGCTGTGGGAGCAGCAGTGACAGAACCACGGTTGGGTGGTTCGATTGTTTCAGCCACTTGCAATCTCAAACTTGTCGGCAAGGACTTGAAAGTGGGCGGGCCAGATGTCAAAGACAGTGACCAAAAGCTCACAGACCAAGGCATCAAGGAAGTACAAATGGCGTGCTCAACGGCCCCTGTCGGTCAGCAAGTCCCCATCTCCGTTGACCGCACGTGGATTTCCGCTGCACACACCAGAGGTTTCAAGGTGGGTTGGGTACCCGGTCCGCTACTGCTGCAGTATTGGTACGGGCAGCGGGTGCAGCACTGGGGACAGCAGCCAAATAGCCGAGAATTCCACTCCTTCAAACATGCAACCATCAAAGAAGCTTCCACTTTGGCAATTGAACGCACATGATGGTATGGGTCGATGTGCAGCAGCACCAGCCACAGTGCCATATGCATGTACACCACCCGGAGGGGGGGGGACTAGGGCTGCCCCAACACAGGTGGTCGTCCTGCAGCCCTGCACTGCACAAAAGGGATTTCAAATCCAAACCCAAAATAACAGCAGAGGGTGCCTCTACGCCCATGAGGCCCAATGGATTGTCGCATTGCATGCCACTAGGTGGGCAACCCCCTTCACGCGTCAAGGGGTAAACCTTCTGCGCCGTACTGAGAAGCCCTTCACGTTCTGCAGGTGAAGGGGGTGGGCCAGCGTGAATGGGGCCCTTAGCGAGCAAGCTCATATGATGGGAAAGCCTAATGGCGAGAACACACTGCAGCAGCCTCACTGCTGCCATGGCCATGACATGCATCACACCGTCACCCCCTACATCCACAGCTTGCAAAGTATCTGCCTCAAAGCACACGGAGCCGGACAGGGGTGTCCTTTGTAACATCAGTGGACACTACCTTGCAGCTGATTTGGCTGTGCATGTCGCTGTCCACTCATGTCATCACAGGCCTGTCAGTTACAATCTGACATGGGCTGAGCTGGTCCGTTCGCACACCCTTGATCAACACCATGCAGCAGCACCTGACCAGGACACTATGCTGCGGCTGTCACCATCGCACCATGCAGCACCTGTGTGTCTGGCGTGGATTCCCAGGGGGTGCTCGTCTGCGCTTCCTGCATGTCTGCATGCTGACATGTATGTGCTTGCCCCCACACAACATAGGGCATGAAGGTGTGTGTGTGTGTGTGTGTGTGTGTGTATTAGGGCATGCAGGGTGCAGTTACAAGGGACGTCACAAGAACATTCTTTCAGCGCTGGGCGGTACTCTCCACATGCATGTCCACAGGCTGATCTGTTTGGTTCTGACCCGCAACTCCATCTTCGCAGGACACTATGTGGTGCTTCCTGCTACTTCCAATCTGTCCACCATCCAACACTTTTGTCTTCGTCCCCCCCCCCCCCCCGCCCCCCACACACACTCTTGTTGTGCAGGGCGTGAACGTGGTGCTGGGTGATGCCTCGTGTCAGCGAGCCACGACCGGCCAGACGCACATATTCGGGCTTATCGGCTTCTGCGGCAGCTACGACCTTACATTCAGCATGGCCGACATTTCTGGACTGCACGTCCACGCGCCTATAACGAGAGGCGTGGATAACGCCCTCGCCTGGGGACTTGCGGTCGTCGTGCTCGGCAACAGCGTCCATGCACGTGTCGAGCGGGCTCGAGTGGTTCGCAACAGTGTGCTGTCCGTGTTTGCAGTCAAGGATTCCGCAAGCCTGGAGTTGGGAAGGGATGTCATTATGACTAACAACCGCGGCGTCTGGGGCTCTTGCGTGCATGCTATGGGTTCATCGTCTGTAACTGTCAACGGCAGTACGATGTCACACAATTTGGCTAATTACTCCGGCGGTTCTTTGATGGCGCGGGATCAGAGCACTGTGCTCGTGACTGGTGGAGCTCGCATCAGCTACTGCGCCGCAGGCGTGTGGGGCGGGGCCTTCCAAGCGGACGGGTCGGCCACTCTGACGGTCGCTGACGGGAGCATCATCCACAACAACAAGGCTGATGATGGTAAGCTTACCGTATGACATACTTACGCTTGGCACTGTTTGCTTGGCGTGTTCAAGCCTGTGGCCACGGGGCCACAGCAATGTTTTGTAATGTGTGTACATACACAGTCGCCACAAATCAATGGCAGCCGGCTGAATCCCTAATGTCAAGTTCCAAGCACCTGTGAAGTTCTTGGCAGCTGTGAGTGTTTGTGGTGCCAGCCCATGGTCTGCTGCTTGACAAAACTTTGCCGGTTATGCATTGTTCGTAGAGGTCATGATGTGCTTGTCCTCAGGACATTCGTGCATGTTTTGCTGGATCAGGGGGAGCGGGCGCTTGCAAGTCCACATCTATGATCCACATCAAGGGGCCCCACACTACCATGCACTCAAACGTGGCCAGAATGGGTGGCGGAGGCGTGGGGGCACAGGTATGCTTTTCTAAGACTGACAGTTGCCACAATACGTTTGCTATCGCTGTAGGGCTCATACCAGCGGGTGAAGATCTGGCCTCGCATGTGTGTGCTGCAGCCACTGGCAGCCTAGCCACTGCTTGAGTAGCCACTAGCTGGTAGCCTCAAGATGCAAGGACGTTTGAACAGTATGCACCCTTTGAACAGCTGTCTTCCTGAGCCGATGCTGCAGCCTTTGTTTGAATCATCAACAGCATGTTGTGTGCAGTTATAGCTGCAGCACATGCATATGCTGCTTGCGATCTGACACTGCCTTAGTGGCGCGGCGCTTGATGTAACTCACTTACCAACTATATGTCAACACGTGCACTCGGCTGCTTGTGCTGTTGCAAGGGCTATCCCGGCCCACCCACCGGCCCCCTAAGGGGGGTAATAATACCCCGAGCCAGGCTGCTGACCCGGGCAAGTGCAGTGAAGGGAGAGGGATCCCCTGATGCTGCCACAGAGGCAAAGGAAGGAATGGGTGCAGAATACAGCCGGAAAAGGCATGGAGCCCGCTATTGGGTGTGCTACCCTAGGGATTCAGGTTCTCTCAGGTCGGGACTGAGGGGACTCTCCCAGCGGGTCAAGGGTTATACCTTACAACATCCAATCTCCCATGTCGAACAACATCTCCAGCCTGAATTTCGGTGGGTTTACACGGCCCCCAGGTGTGCCCCTGGGGAGTGAGATGTGGCCACGAGTGCCGTTGCCCTAGACCCCCAGGAGTGTTGGTGAAGAGCCGTCCTCAACGGACGCGAGGCCAATGGGAAGAAGTCCTATGGCGTTAAGAGACCAAGGGGGTGTCTCTGTATCTTTATCTTTTTTTTTTATGCAACCATCCTGTCCACCGACGGCGCTATATGGCAAAACAACTCTGGTGAGCCACTCCCACAAGATGTGCTGCTGGGTTCACCCCCAACCGCAGACCCATAAACCCTTGCATGCACTATGCTGGATGACCGTCTCAGCTGCAGCATCTGGTTTTGGCAGGCCAACTGCGTCAAACTTGATTGCGACTGCAGCACTAGAAGTGACTAGATGTTGTTGGGTTGCATCCGCTGCTGAGCGCACTCTTGCCAAGGGCCCTGGCGCTGGCCGGGCCCTGGCGCTGGCAAGATAGCCAAATGCAATCACATCAGAAGGGGGTCGGCATTGGGCACTGCCCTGGTGTGCTCTTACTGCCTGCTCACCAGCTGATCAACCATGGTGGCAGAACCCTGGTCTGTAAGCGGCTTATTCGTTGCCTTGTGCCTGCCTTTGTTTCCGACTGCAGCTCACACTGGAGGGGCAGCAGCGGGGCAGGTGAGTATACCTGCATATGGATACCGCCCATTGGCCACCAACACTGTCAGCAAGTATCCACTTGTAACAACCTCCCTTCCAAATATGAGACTCTCATATTCACGGTGCCGCAATCACTGCAGCAAACTGTATCACACAATGCGTCACATTCATGCAGGGGATACTATCCCTAGTAGGGGTGTTAGGATGCCCTCACTAGTGAGGCGTTGCCTCGGGCCCTTAGCATTTGGCTTCTCCTGATTGCTGTATGTGTAGCCATCTGGTGACTCCGAATCCCCTGATGGAACCCAAAGGGCTTAGGGTTTAGGCCTGACCCCTCAACCCTAGCATAAACCCTCACCCCAAATCCACAAAATGGGCATGCACAGGCGTGCAAAACAAAAAGATGTGGACCTTTGGCCACGCCTGCCTGCAATTGGGAGAGAGCCCAGCGTTGGCCTCAACAACAGCAATGTGATCTTTGCAAGGTTGCACATGCTGACTGCATGCCATGCGTCGTATCATCACCGCACCCCCATTGGCTTGCTGGCAACGGCGCATGTCTTTTTCTTTGCTGCTTTTTTTTTTGCTGCTGCTGCTGCTGCTGCGCTGCTGCTGCTGCTGCTGCTGCTGAGCTGCTGGCCTGTCGCAGAACAACGTCAACATCACCTTCGACTCCAACAGCCTTGCGATTGAGAACAATGCACAATACGGAGGAGTAGCTGCTGTCGCGGTGGGTTGGGACACACAGGTTATGCCAGCACACGGGGGCAAAGGGGGTAGGGGGGGGGGCGTGGAGGGGAAGGACGTGGGGGGTGGTCCAGGTGCACTGAAGCTGTCAGGCTTGTTTGGGCTTCCACTCACTGGTCAATAGTGTTGCCGGATAGCACAACACACGTATTGTGTGGCTTGCTGTGTGCGTGTCTTCTGTTGAACTCATGCATGCAGAATGAAGGTATCGTTGTGTTCAAGGGCAACACAAACTGATGAACAACAGGGCTTCTTGGAAGGGTGCTGGTGGCTACTGTGGTGCAGCAGGTATGTACTAGCGCTGGGTTTGTAGTACTATAGCAACATCCATCCAGCTGGGTATTGGGAGCAGATTGCAACATGTACAGTCATGAGTAAGT